>SNQJ01S0104266.1:51090-61159 GCA_010110895.2 Picea sitchensis | reverse complement strand
CGTCATCATGACCCATACCCGTAGCCAAGACTCGGAACCTCACTTCAATACCTTGCATTATAATTTCATAGAAACCCAACAAGAAGTGAGACAGCTCAGTGCCAATATTGCCACCATCAATAAAAACATGCATTCCTCCATCGCCGCCTCAATCGAGGAACTCAAACAAGACATTACTACCCAACTTGAATCTGTCACTACGATGATCTGCACCAAGCTGCATATCCCTGTAGATCCTCCCTTATCTAACCCACCTTTGCATACCGAAGGTGAAACTTCCTGTCATTCCTAGAATTTTCAGCGCTATAACTTTCAGCATGACCTACACCTTCAGAGTGTGGATGTGACCAAATTTGATGGCTCAAATCCCACTGGCTGGGTAACTCAAATGGAACATTATTTCTCTTTGTACGACATTACAGATGAGCCGACCAAACTCCGGTATGGTGTTCTCCATCTAGATCAAGAATGTTGGCAATGGAGAAAAAATTCCCGCCAAGGGTATGCTACTTGGACACATTTCGTGGCAGAGCTTTATCAACGCTTTGACACTGACACCAACCATTTAGGTCATTTGACAAAGTTGAAACAATCTGGCACAGTGGAAGACTTTATAGCTGCTTTTGAGCGATTGACTTTTTGTACAGAGGGCATGTATGATGTTTTTTTTTTCCGAGAATGTTTTATCAGTGGCCTCAAGGATGATATTCGTGCCCATGTCCTCATGGCTCGGCCTCAAATTTGGGTGGAGGCTACTAAAATAGACAAGGAATCACAACAAGTTGTCTCTTCTCAAAACTGAAAACCCTCCTTTATTCCTCGCACTAAACCAGTAAATCCCACTCCTCCTTCTACTCCACTAAAGATCCAAAAATTGACCAGTGTTGAAATGGATGAACGCCAACTCAAAGGCCTTTGTTATAATTGTGATGACAAATATTTTCTGGGACACAAGTGTAAGGAACAAAATATTTTTATGGCCATCTCAGATAATGTTTTGAAAGAGGATGTTGAGGATACCCTTATGTCCATGTCACCTAAACCCACTGACATAACCCCTCCCTCATACCCCCCCCCAAAGTAGAACTAGTCATTTCCCTCAGTGATCTCACTAACTTCTCTGCTCCCCAAACCCTCAAGCTAATTGGTTACATCAAGTATAGGAAGGTCATCATTCTTGTTGATAGTGGAAGCACCCATAATTTTATTCATCGCCTCATTGCCCAAAAAACTAATTTCTATATTCGTGCAGTCTGTTAGCTCTCCAAGAAACTTTTTGGGGTTGTAAGCCAAAGATGCTTGGTAACTTAAGAAAAGATAATTTAGGTATGCTTGGATCAATGGGATAACTCAATAACTAATGAAATGGACAACTCATCATACATTTGAATAAGACAGTGCTTTTAGAGATCAATAATCAAACAAAATAGTTTAAACAGGGGATGAAGAATACTAATCTTGGTAACCAAATACAATAAGGTGCAGGGTCATACAAGATAGCAAGGATGTTCTCCAATTCAAGTTTATGAGCTTAATAAAGAGATGACAGTCTTTAGAAGCTAAGACAAACCGAATTCAAGTGCAGAGAGATTAAATACATGACCAATCTGATATTGAAGACAAAAGAAAACTGTGATTCTATTATCAAATAAGAGTTTATTACAGTAGCAAAAATGTATCCAAGATTGAACCCATTTATCTCCAAATGTCTTTGGCTTTATAACCTTACAAGATGAAATCCAGATCCTTGAAAGATGTATCAGATTTGCTAAAAATATACAAATCAAAATAGATACAACAAGTGTAGGATGAGATCCTATAAAAATGGATCAAGAATACTAAAAATGGAAAGTCAAAAACAGTTTCAGTTAAATAGGAAAAGATCCTATTTAAGGGGTCAAACTCTATCTTGATAGTCTTCATGTTCTACAAAATCTTTGACAGATGTAGAAAGCCTTCCAAGGCTAATGAATCTTCATAGGAAGTGAAATAATTCGAATTTGAAACCTTTGGAAAGAAAGACAGTTTTTTGCTAATAAACGAGGTCACTAATTTTACTTTTCCACCTTCTTAAACAAATCATACATCAAGATAAAACCTTAAATCTGATGTATTTAATTATTATGCATCTTTAGAAACCCTCCTCCAGGCGTTTGATTAAGAAAAACTTGGATCTGAGCGAAAATACGACTTGTCTGCCCTGTCTGCGGTTTCACTAGCTCTTTTGTCCTGAATACGACCCTTTAGCTGTTGAAAAGCAGAGCTTTCAACGGCTAACTAGCAAAGTTCAAGGCAGAATAGTTGTTGAAAGCACAATTTTTTTTAATGAAAACTGCCTTGGGAAAAATCAAATTTCTGAGCCGTGGGGAGTCTGCTTTACACACTTGAATAGTCGATTGACATCTAGAAATCCTAAGATTTCCAATGGTACTTTCAGATCTGTTTTTAGATCTTGGGAAGGTATTCAAAAATCCTCCACAAGATGAGGCATCATTTTTCAAACAAATTTCAGAATGAATTATTTGATCACTAACATCTGGCTCCAATTGGGATGGAGACCTCCCTGCGAGGTTTCCAAGAACCTGGAAGATCTTGTGCCTTTAGTATTGGGAATGGAGTCATTTATCCTTTACAATTTATCATCTGTAAACCTCTGTAATTGCCTGGTGATAGCCTTCTTGTAACCTTTCCACATAAGTCATACGACCCGCGTCTGAGAAACGCTTCTGCACCTTTGGATAACACTGTAGGAAGGATAAATTGTCTAATTCTTTCCTCAGAAGTTGTCCTCCTTGCTTCTTTTCCATCTGTAACTTAATCACCAGCTAATTTGTACACGGTTGAAACATCAAACTTCTTAACAAGGAGCAGGCTAGCGCTGGTGAAAATAACTCTATGTTATCAATGAAATATGAAAAGCCCGGAATATAAATTTTTGAAAGCCGTGAGTTTGAAATAGGAAAAAGGTGATTTGATTTAATCAGCTAAATGATACTTTACCCTCTGGTTGCAATGATGATTAAGAGTGTGTCACGTCTTCAAACCCTTCTCTGTCTGCCCCACGAATTTCGTGAGTGCAATCTATCATGATGTCTTGCAAAAAACGTGATGGAAAGGTGTCATCACACATTTGCGTCCATTACTTCTCCATAATGATTGTATGACGTGTGTCCGGCGTATCCTTTTTGGGTTTCTGGAGTCCTTGGAGGAAAACCCGTGTTAATGCTTTCACCGACTCACTTGTTGCTGAGAGTACACTTTAGCCGTTGAAACTTGGGGCTTTCACCAGCTAACTAGAAATGGAATGAATGGACTGTGCTATTTCAAGAGATAACATTGGCTTCAACTAATCCTCTGCTAAACTAAAAATTGACTGTAGTTTGCTGTATTGATCAACAATGAATTCACAGCTGAAATTCTCAAATGGCAGCCTATTTAGAGATCTCTCAGTCATCAGTTCCAAGGCACATAATGAATAGTGATGTGTGCCAGAGCTTTTTTGTCTTTTGTTCTAGTTTTCAATAGGGTAAGTGAAAGCAAGTTACTAATGACCTGGGTACTAGCAAACACTTCCCAGAAATTTCCATTTGAAGTTTCCATAAATAGATGATCCCAACAATAAGCGTGCTTTTGACATAAAAAGTTCTATGATATCATCGATCATCTTTGGATTGCTTTCCAGGGCAGAAGTAATCTCCCAAAATGCAAATGTTGATGAATTCACAATCAAGCTTTCTTTTGTGTTCCGATATTTGCTAAATATTTGTAGAAAATTCTTCTGTCCACAAGATTTCTGCCTGTGCGCCATATGAATTTATAGAGGATCTATTGAATGGTGAATAACTCAACACTCACAGCTTGGAAGAAATAACTTCAATCTCTGTAATATTCAGATATGGGAATCGATTTCTATATGATCTCTTAGCATAGGAATTTAATGAAAATTCCTCTTGGGCTGTCGTTTGAAATCGATAGCTTTCAACTTGTTGCTCGAGCCACCTACATCTTTAGAAGACCAAATTTGCTACACATACATTCTCTGCCTGCAGCTTGCCTATTTATTTCAGAAATCAACAACTGAACATGATCTACTTGCTCATATGACGAACTTATTCTTTTGTCTACTCCTACACTAAATAGTAGAGGCAGATTGATCAAGTAAACTCATGCTTCCAATGAAGCCACGTCAGAAACTGATTTACTGAAACTATTTTTGATCTTGACCCAAGAGATAATGAAAGCCATATTATGCAGAAATATAATTTAAAAGGATGATAAAACTGTCCTTCGTCTGACAAAAATGTTTTGATACTTAAGTTGCTCATGGATTCCAGAAAATCAGCAAAAGGGTCATCAAAGTCATAATGAAATACCTCTCCGAACTGCTGATCTAACTGACTGTATTCCAGGTGCCGATTGCTTTCACTGATCTTAATGCTGAAAGTAGACTGCTCAACCTTTGTCGGAGAAAAATGCAAGTTGAACTGTTGATCTGAACTTTTCAGCACACTATCTGCCTCTGTATATATGCTGCAATATTTCTTTATCTGCAAATCAGAAAAATGAAGGCTGCCCTCATCATCTACTGCAGATCTGATCACCTTTTAAGTCTTCAATGGGAAAAATCTGATCTTCATGACCACCTAAAACAGTAGATGTATTTGATACAATGTCAAAAGCATCACTAAGGTTATCATAGTGTGGATCACTGATCTCTTGATCATAATGAAGAGTATCTTCTGCTGCAACAATGTCTTCACAAATGTTTGGATTTTTATTCAATAAATAAAACGCATGACAACATTCAGGATATAGAAAGTCAATTGAAAATATGCCTTTACAAAACACATGGAAGGCAACATGAAAATCAGCCAAAGAACTGATACTAGCAATAGGCAGAGACTGGTACGAATCACGAGCAATCCCTTCTAATGAAAAACAGAATAGTCGAATCTGAACAACCTCATGCACAACTTGCAGCCGATGCATGTAATCATGAAAATCCAACAAATGTTCTGTTGGCACTTCCCAATCTTCTCCTCAAAATTTGGGAAGACTATTTTCTCATTCATCTCTAGTAGGTACTGAATTAGGGAAACCATAAATACTTGAAAAATAACAGAATGCATACCTCTTTGCTAAGATTCGGTTCATGTCATACCAGTGGAGTCGTCAACAGATTTCTGAACAATGGAGTCGCCACTGAATCCGTCCTTCATGGAGTCGCCAGATAGATAATTACAACCAAATGATGTCCAGGCTTTGTCTATCATCAAAGCTGGATCTATGTCGTCTCCCAGGGAAGCTGAGCTTCAATCTCCTCTCCCTGGCAATGGTGCCAATTTGTTAGCTCTCCAAGAAACTCTTTGGAGTTATAAGCCAAAGATGCTTGGTAACTTAAGAAAAGATAATTTAGGTATGCTTGGATCAATGGGATAACTTAATAACTAATGAAATGGACAACTCATCATACATTCGAATAAGACAGTCCTTTTAGAGATCAATAATCAGACAAAATAATTTAAACAGGGGATGAAGAATACTAATCTTTGTAACCAAATACAATAAGGTGCAGGGTCATACAAGATAGCAAGGATGTTCTCCAATTCAAGTTTATGAGCTTAATAAAGAGATGGCAGTCTTTAGAAGCTAAGACAAACTGAGTTCAAGTGTAGAGAGACGAAATATATGACCAATCTGATATTGAAGACAAAAGAAAACTGTGATTCTATTATCAAATAAGAGTCTATTACAATAGCAAAAATGTATCCAAGATTGAACCCATTTATCTCCAAATGTCTTTGGCTTTATAGCCTTACAAGATGAAATCCAGATCCTTGAAAGATGGATCATATTTGCTAAAAATATACAAATCAAAATAGATACAACAAGTGTAGGATGAGATGCTATAAAAATGGATCAAGAATACTAAAAATGGAAAGTCAAAAACAGTTTCAGTTAAATAGGAAAATATCCTATTTAAGGGGTCAAACTCTATCTTGATAGTCTTCATGTCCTACAAAATCTTTGACAGATGTAGAAATCCTTCCAAGGCTGATGAATCTTCATAGGAAGTGAAATAATTCGAATTTGCCACCTTTGGCAAAAAAGACAATTTTTTGCTAATAAACTAGGTCACCAATTTTACTTTTCCACCTTCTTAAACAAATCATACATCAAGATAAAACCTTAAATTTGATGTATTTAATTATTATGCATCTTTAGAAACCCTCCTCCAGGGGTTTGATTAAGAAAAAATTGGATCTATGCAAAAATACGACTTGTCTGCCCTGTTTGCGGTTTCACCAGCTCTTTTGTCCTGAATATGACCATTTAGTTGTTGAAAAGCAAAGCTTTCAACGACTAAATAGCAAAGTTCAAGGCGAAATAGCTGTTGAAAGCGCAATTTTTTTTAATGAAAACTGCCTTGGGAAAAATCAAATTTCTGAGCCGTGGAGAGTCTGTTTTACACACTTGAATAATCGATTACATCTAGAAATCCTAAGCTTTCCAATGGTACTTTCAGATCGGTTTTTAGAGCTTGGGAAGGCAGTCAAAAGTCCTCCACAAGATGAGGCATCATTTTTCAAACAAATTTCAGAATGAATTATTTGATTGCTAACATCTGGCTCCAACTGGGATGGAGACCTCCCTGCAAGGTTTCCAAGAACCTGGAAGATCTCGTGCCTTTAGTATTGGGCATGGAGTCATTTAGCATTTACAATTTATCATCTGAAAACCTCTGCAATTGCCTGGTGATAGCCTTCCTGTAACCTTTCCACATAAGTCATACGACCCGCGTCTGAGAAATGCTTTTGCACCTCTGGATAAGACTGTAAGAAGGATAAATTGTCTAATTCTTTCCTCAGAAGTCATCCTCCTTGCTTCTTTTCCATCTGTAACTTAATCACTAGATAATTTGTACACGGTTGAAACATCAAACTTCTTAGCAAGGAACAGGCTAGCGCTGGTGAAAATAACTCTGTGTTATCAATGAAATATGAAAACCCCAGAATATAAATTTTTGAAAGCCGTGAGTTTGAAATAGGAAAAGGTGATTTGATTTCATCAGCTAACTGATACTTTATCCTTTGGTTGCAATGATGATTAAGAGTGTGTCACGTCTTCAAACCCTTCTCTGTCTGCCCCACGAATTTTGTGAGTGCAATCTATCATGATGTCCTGCAAAAAACGTGATGGAAAGGTGTCATCACACATTTGCGTCCATTACTTCTCCATAATGATTGTATGATGTGTGTCCGGCGTATCCTTTTTGGGTTTCTGGAGTCCTTGGAGGAAAACTCGTGTTAATGCTTTCACCAGCTCACTTGTTGTTGAGAGTACACTTGAGCCGTTGAAACTTGGGGCTTTCACCAACTAACTAGAAATGGAATGAATGGACTATGCTATTTCAGGAGATAACATTGGCTTCAACTAATCCTCTGCTAAATTGAAAATTGACTGTAGTTTGCTGTATTGATCAACAATGAATTCACAGTTGAAATTCTCAAATGGCAGCCTATTTAGAGATCTCTCAGTCATTGGTTCCAAGGCACATAATGAATAGTGATGTGTGTCAGAGCTTTTTTGTCTTTCGTTCCAGTTTTCAACAGGGTAAGTGAAAGCAAGTTACTAATGACCTGGGTACTAGCAAACACTTCCCATAAATTTTCATTTGAAGTTTCCATAAATAGATGATCCCAACAATAAGCGTGCCTTTGAGAGAAAAAGTTCTATGATATCATTGATCATCTCTGGATTGCTTTCCAGGGCAGAAGTAATCTCCCAAAATGCAAATGTTGATGAATTCACAATCAAACTTTCTTTTGTGTTCCGATATTTGCTAAATATTTGTAGAAAATTCTTCTGTCCACAAGATTTCTGCCTGCGTGCCATATGAATTTACAGAGGATTTATTGAATGGTGAATAACTCAACATTCACAGCTTGGAAGAAATAACTTCAATCTCTGTAATATTTAGATATGGGAATCGATTTCTATATGATCTCTTAGCATAGGAATTTAATGAAAATTCCTCTTGGGTTGTCGTTTGAAACCGGTAGCTTTCAACTTGTTGCTCGAACCACCTACATCTTTAGAAGACAAAATTTGCTACACATACATTCTCTGCCTGTAGCCTGCCTATTTATTTCAGAAATTAACAACTGAACATGATGTACTTGCTCATATGACGAACTTATTCTTTTGCCTACTCCTACACTAACCAGTAGAGGCAGATTGATCAAGTAAACTCATGCTTCCAATGAAGCCATGTCAGAAACTGATTTACTGGAACTGTTTTTGATCTTGACCCAAGAGATAATGAAAGCCATATTATGCAGAAATATAATTTAAAAGGACGATAAAATTGTCCTTCATCTGACAAAAATGTTTTGATACTTAAGTTGCTCATGGATTCCAAAAAATCAGCAAAAGGGTCATCAAATTCATAATGAAATACCTCTCCGAACTGCTGATCTAACTGACTGTATTCCAGGTGCCGATTGCTTTCACTGATCTTAATGCTGAAAGTAGACTGCTCAACCTTTGTCGGAGAAAAATGCAAGTTGAACTGCTGATCTGAACTTTTCAGCACACTATCTTCCTCTGTATATATGCTACAATCTTTCTTTAATTGCAAATCAGAAAAATGAAGGCTGCCCTCATCATCTATTGTAGATCTGAAACTGTTACTTGCTGTTTTGTCAATTTGCTCATCACCTTTTAAGTCTTCAACGGGAAAAATCTGATCTTCATGACCACCTAAAACAGTAGATGTATTTGATACAATGTCAAAAGCATCACTAAGGTTATCATAGTGTGGATCATTGATCTCTTGATCATAATGAAGAGTATCTTCTGTTGCCGCAAAGTCTTCACGAATGTTTGGAATTTTATTCAATAAATAAAACTCATGACAACATTCGGGATATAGAAAGTTAGCTGAAAATATGCCTTTACAAAACACATGGAAGGCAACATGAAAATCAACCAAAGAGATGATACTAGCAATAGGCAGAGACTGGTACCAATCACGAGCAATCCCTTCTAATGAAAAACAGAATAGTCGAATCTGAACATCCTCATGCACAACTTGCAGTCGATGCATGTAATCATGAAAATCCAGCAAATGTTCTGTTGGCACTTCCCAGCCTTCTTCTCGAAATTTGGGAAGACTATTTTCCCATTCATCTCTAGTAGGTACTGAATTAGGGAAACCATAAATACTTGAAAAATCACAGAATGCATACCTCTTTGCTAAGATCTAGTTCATGTCATACCAGTGGAGTCGTCAACAGATTTCTGAACAATGGAGTCGCCACTGAATCTGTCCTTCATGGAGTCGTCATATAGATAATTACAACCAAATGATGTCCAAGCTTTGTCTATCATCAAAGCTGGATCTATGTCGTCTCCCAGTGAAGCTGAGCTTCAATCTTCTCTCCCCAGCAACAACGCCAATTTGTTAGCTCTCCAAGAAACTCTTTGGGGTTGTATGCCAAAGATGCTTGGTAACTTAAGAAAAGATAATTTAGGTATGCTTGGATCAATGGGATAACCCAATAACTAATGAAATGGACAACTCATCATGCATTTGAATAAGACAGTGCTTTTAGAGATCAATAATCAGACAAAATAGTTTAAACAGGGGATGAAGAATACTAATCTTGGTAACCAAATACAATAAGGTGCAGGGTCATACAAGATAACAAGGATGTTCTCCAATTCAAGTTTATGAGCTTAATAAAGAGATGACAGTCTTTAGAATCTAAGACAAACCAAATTCAAGTGCAGAGAGACGAAATACATGACCAATATGATATTGAAGACAAAAGAAAACTGTGATTCTATTATCAAATAAGAGTCTATTACAGTAGCAAAAATGTATCCAAGCTTGAACTCATTTATCTCCAAATGTCTTTGGCTTTATAGCCTTACAAGATGAAATCCAGATCCTTGAAAGATGGATCAGATTTGCTAAAAATATACAAATCAAAATAGATACAACAAGTGTAGGATGAGATCCTATAAAAATGGATCAAGAATACTAAAAATGGAAAGTCAAAAA
>SNQJ01S0104266.1:7935-51040 GCA_010110895.2 Picea sitchensis | reverse complement strand
ATCCAGATCCTTGAAAGATGGATCAGATTTGCTAAAAATATACAAATCAAAATAGATACAACAAGTGTAGGATGAGATCCTATAAAAATGGATCAAGAATACTAAAAATGGAAAGTCAAAAACAGTTTCAGTTAAATAGGAAACGATCCTATTTAAGGGGTCAAACTCTATCTTGATAGTCTTCATGTCCTCCAAAATCTTTGACATATGTAGAAAGCCTTCCAAGGCTGATGAATCTTCATAGGAAGTGAAATAATTCGAATTTGCCACCTTTGGCAAAAAATATAGTTTTTTTGCTAATAAACTAGGTCACCAATTTTACTTTTCCACCTTCTTAAACACATCATACATCAAGATAAAACCTTAAATCTGATGTATTTAATTATTATGCATCTTTAGAAACCCTCCTCCAAGCGTTTGATTAAGAAAAAACTTGGATCTGAGCAAAAATACGACTTGTCTGCCCTGTCTGTGGTTTCACTAGCTCTTTTGTCCTAAATACGACCCTTTAGCTGTTGAAAAGCAGAGCTTTCAACGACTAACTAGCAAAGTTCAAGGCGGAATAGCTGTTGAAAGCGCAATTTTTTTTAATGGAAACTGCCTTGGGAAAAATCAATTTTCTGAGTCGTGGAGAGTCCGGTTTACACACTTGAATAGTCGATTGACATCTAGAAATCCTAAGCTTTCCAATGGTACTTTCAGATCTGTTTTTAGAGCTTGGGAAGGCAGTCAAAAGTCCTCCACAAGATGAGGTATCATTTTTCAAACAAATTTCAGAATGAATTATTTGATCGCTAACACAGTCAATAATTTCCAAATCATGATTTCCAATGGCGGGTCCATGAAATGTGGATGGCGTTGTGAAAATGTGCATCTCCAAATTGGTGACTACCACCTGAAATCTCATATGTTTGCTATTGACATGGGAGGTTGTGACATTGTGTTGGGTGCAAAATGGGTACGGACCTTGGGTCCCATTCTCATGGATTTTAAGGAATTAACCATGCAATTCGACCACGAGGGCCAACAATATAAGTTCCAAGGTATCACCGTCGGTTCCATAGAGATCATTAATTCTCATCGCATGGAAAATTTTCTAAGAAAAGGTCATTCTGGCATTATTGCCCAATTCCATGCCATACAAGCAACTGAGACACCCTCTGTGGCGCAGGACCTGCAATCCATCCTCTCTAAACATCAAGTAGTTTTTTCCACTCTCCAGGGACTCCCTCCTTCCTGTGGTGTTCATGATCATTCCATTCCCCTTGTACCAGGAAGCCTTCCTCCCAATATTCATCCCTATTGTCACCCCTTTTCACAAAAAAATGAAATTGAGAAAATGGTTCAAGAACTACTTAACGCAGGTGTTATCCGCCCTAATACGAGCCCCTACTCTTCTCATGTGGTCATTGTCCTTAAGAAAGAAGGTTCTTGGCGCATGTGTCTTGACTTTTGCACCCTCAACAAACTCACCATTAAAGACAAATTTCCCATTCCTGTCATTGATGACCTCTTGGATGAATTGAGTGGCATCCAGTTCTTTACTAAACTTGATCTTCGTTCTGGCTACCACCAGATTCGTATGAAAGAGACAGACATTCCTAAGATTGCCTTTAGAACTCATGAGGACCACTATGAGTTTTTGGTCATGCCCTTTGGCTTGTGTAATGCTCCCGCCACTTTCCAAAGCCTCATGAATCATGTCTTCCATCCTTTTCTCCGTCATTTTGTCTTAGTTTTCTTTGATGATATCCTCATCTATAGCAAAACCTGGACAAACCATCTTGCTCATGTGGATCGAGTTCTCCATCTACTCTCTCAACACCAACTTTTCCTGAAACAATCTAAATGTACTTTTGGCACCTCGGAAGTCGAGTACTTGGTTCATCTTGTTGGCAAGGCTGACGTCAGGGTGGATCCTAAAAAGATTGAAGCTATGCAAGATTGGCCTCACCAAAAGACTCTCAAAATCTTGCGTGGATTTCTGGGCTTAACAGGTTATTATCGCAAGTTTGTTAAGAATTATGGAAAGATTGCGGAACCTCTCACTGCACTCCTTAAAAATAATTCTTTCACTTGGACTCCAACAACTGCTCAAGCTTTTCAAACCTTGAAGATGGCCACGTGCACCACTCCAGTCCCGACCCTTCCTGATTTCACAAAGACCTTTGTCCTAGAATGTGATGCTTCAGGGAAAGGAATTGGCATTGTCCTTATGCAAGAGGGTCGGCCTTTGGCCTTTACCAACAAACAAATGTCTGAGCGGAATTTGGTAAAATCAATCTATGAAAAGGAAATGTTGGCTATTCTGCATGTTGTTGATCTTTGGTGCCCTTATCTATTGGGGCAATGCTTCCAAATTAAGAAAGATCATCAAAGCCTCAAGTATTTTTTGGCACAATGCATTTCCTCCCCAGAGCAACAAAAATGGGTGACTACGCTCTTGGGATATGATTATGAGATCATTTACAAGAAAGGAAAAGACAATGTGGTTGCTTATGCACTTTCTAGAAAATATGAAGATGAAGGGTCCCTTTTTTCTCTCTCCTTCATTGTACCAGATTGGCTTCAAGTTGTTCACCAGGAATGGCTACACAATCCCAAAAGTTCGCATCTGATACAACAACTGCAGTCCAATTCTCCAATTTCCCCAAGGTACTCTTGGCTCCATGATGAGCTTCGATACAAAGGCTGCTTGTATTTAAGTAAATAGTCAAAACTTAAATCCACGATACTTTCTGAGCTTCATGCTATACCCACAGTGGGGCACTATGGGTTTACCAAAACCTATGACAGGGTCAAACATTCTTTTTTCTGTGATGGTATGAAACATGACGTTCGTAATTTTGTGGTTGAATGTGATGTGTGTCAATGCAACAAGGCCGAAATAGTCAAATCTCCTGGTACACTACAACTAATTCCGATTCCACCTGCTATTTGGCGGGATATCTCTATGGATTTTATTGTAGGCTTACCTAAATCGGGCAATAAATCAATCATCATTTTTGTGCTCTTCAACACCCATTTACAACATCCACTCTGGCTCAACTTTTCATGGATCAGGTCTAAAAGCTTCATGGCATGCCGAATTCTATTGTTTCTGATTGCGACCCAACTTTCACTAGCAATTTTTGGCAAGAACTGTTCAAGCTCCAAGGCACCCAATTGCATCTCAGCACAACTTATTATCTCCAGACTGATGGTCAAACTGAAGTTGTCAACAAGTGTTTGGAAACATATTTGAGGTTTTTTGCCTCGAAAAGGCAAAATCAGTGGGCTCAATGGTTACCATTAGTTGAATGGTGGTACAACACTTTGTACCATACAACTACCTGCATGACTCCTTTTGAAGCTGTTTATGGACAAAAACCACCTTCAGTTCTCTCATATTTTCTAGGTGTCTCAAAGGTCCAGGCGGTGGACCAAACGCTTACAATTCAAAAGGCTATTCTCTATACCCTCAAAGATAATTTGGTCATGGCCCAAAATCACATGAAGCAACAAGCAGATCAAGGTCCCTCTAAACGTCAATTTACAGAAGGGGATCACTTGTTTCTTCAACTGCAACCTTACAAGCAAAATTCCATCAAGGCTGACCATTATCAGAAACTGGCACCCAAATTTTATGGTCCTTATACCGTTCTCAAGTGTGTGGGACAGGTGGCCTATCAATTAGCTTTTCCTAGTCATTCTAAGCTCCATCTTGTTTTTCATGTCTCATTCTTAAAGAAGGTGATTGGAACTAAGTGCCAAACTCAAACCAACCTTCCCTAGTTGGACGAAGAAGTATCCATTTGGCTACAACCACAAGCAGTTTTGGACCAGTGTGAGCGTCGTCTGCATCAACGACCATCAAGGAAGTGTTAGTTCAGTGGAAATATACAACTCCAACAGATGCCACTTGAGAACCAACTACCATTCTGCAACAATTTCCACATCTCAAGCCTTGAGGACAAGGTTGTTTTTAAGGGGGAGGACATGTTAGGGACCTAACCCCAAATGTAGGTAGAATAATATATTTCAATGTAATAAAGGTCAATATTAATAAGGCCTAGCAATAAGGAAGAATAAGTCCAATGTAAGAAGACCTAATAGAAGCTTCCGCTTCTAGAAGGATCTTCCTCCAGATGGTTCTTTTGATAGACATATTTAGTATAAATAGGAGTCGAGGGTATGAGAACTTTGTCTTGGATATTATTGTAATAGAGCTCTGCTCTACTGGAGGTTGTCCCCTCGAAGAGGCAAGTGAACATTTCTCTCAGTAATCAAAGTGTTCTTTCTGCTGTTATTTTGGTATCATTTTGGTATTATTGTGGTGTTGTTCTGGTTATATTGTTGTTCATTTGCCATTTCTAGCTATTTATTTATGTTCTGCATACTTTTTTATATCTGGAATATTACATCGTCTCAGTACACTTCCAAAATTTTATGGATCAACTCTTTGAATGTATCCATGACTACTCTAGAAAACATTGGAGGGGCATTCTTCAATCCAAATGGCATCACCATGTATTGATAACTGCCCCATTCTATCGCAAATGTGGTTTTATGTCTGTTCTCTTACGCGATTTTTATCTGATGGTACCCAGAGAATCCATTAGTGAACAAATACGCTTCTTGACCCCCTACGTTCTCCAGTACTTCATCAGTGAACGATGTTGAGAATGGGTCATGTAAGCATGTGTCATTAAGCTTCCTTAAGTCGACGCAGATTCTAATCCCTCCAGTCTTCTTGTCGTGCACCATCATAGGGCTAATCCATTCAGATTCTTGGACTAGTTTGATGATGCCCGTGTCGAGCATTCTATCTAGTTCAGCCTTAATCTTCTCCTTATACCTTGGGTTCAACCTATACGGTCTCTATTGTATTGGATTAGCTCCAGGTTTTAGTGGATTCTTCATCTCCCCTAAGTCGCCTGCTATCCCTTTCATATATGAGAATGTAGTTGGAAATAATTCATGATATTCTCGTAATAAGTCTTCCACCTTCTCGATTTTCTCATCGTTCCAATAGTATCATATGTGCACAAACTTAGGGTTATCCGTTGTCAACTTGCTTTGTCTTTATTGGTTGTGTGTATGCGACATATACCAGCTTTGGCCCTTCTACTGTGCATGTGCCTTCTGTCTCTGGTATCTGGACATTCCTGGGATCCCCTTCATCGTATTCCTCCTCCATGACATTATAACATTCCAATAACTTTTGGACCGTTAGTTTGGCTTTGTGTGCACTGCCTAAGGGTTCTTCTTCCACTGATTCTACCTTCGAGAAGATCGTTGTTCGGATGGCCTGTAGGGCTGCCTGTATGGAGGGAGATTCATGTTCAAATGTGAACGTGGCTTTGAATCTCTGGACCAATCCTTCCAATGTTGTTGTCTCTCTGCGCGTCTCCAATTCTAAATACCAATTCCCTGGGATTGTATCCAACGTGTGTATGAATCGGTGCGTCCATTCTATTTCTAATACCGAGCGCCATAAAGCCCTACATTTTTCCACGTGATCCACAGGGTCACTTTCTCCTGTGTATTTCTGCGTACTTACTTCTGCTTCAGGTCCAAAGTGTATTTGTATGAGTCTACTGTGTTGTGCCCAATCCTTAATACTCTTTTTGTGCACGACCCACCATCTAGCTGGAGTTGCTTTTAAGACAACATCCAATGCTAATAGCCTATGTTGTTCAGGTACCTGTAATTCAAATGATTTTATAAATATATTAATCTCAGTTAGTCCATCGTACCTAGGTGGGTCATATAGTTCTATGCCAATCCAACACAAATATCGGTTTATACACACACATCTTCTAGTTGATACTTCATGCATCCTCTACTGCCAATTCTCTAGACTGGCTTCTGAATCTGATGCGCACGAACTAGAACTTCTCCAACTGAGGGAACCATCCATTTTTGGCTCGACATAATCCTCCATTCATGCAATCAAATTATATAATTTTTCCATGTCATTCGCTCTTACTGACTCTGTATATTTCTTCCCTTCTGATGGGTCTAAGGGTGCAGTAACCTTTAGATCCCCGACCTCGAAGATCATCTTCCTTCTTTTCAATTTAATAATTGTCTGGTTATCAACCGCCCATTCTAGTCCCATTAAGATAGATATGGTTTACTATCATCTACGATCTCAATAACTTCAAAATATTCCATGTTGCGCACCCTATCTATGTTTACAGGTACGCCCGTTAGTCGTCCGATCAAGACTATCTTATGTTGATTTGCAAGCCTTAACTGGACATGGGACCATATTAATTCAGGTTCTCCCATCAGCTCCCATGTCTGCTTAGGTAGTACATTCACATCCGATCCTAAGTCTAGAACAACATTATCCACATTGTATTCCCCAATCTATGCATTAAACCTGAATTCCTCATTGGTTCTCTTCCTGCATAGTACCTGGTTTACCATTTGCTGCGTGACAGGGGTGTCCCTTCCTTTTGTGCAATGATCAATCATGTTGTATAGTATACTAAGCGCAGTTTTATCTCTCATCAGTTCTACACAACTTTTTAAGAATTCGGTTAGTGTACTTACTTGCGCACTTGACTTTTCAGGTGTCGTTGGATCTTCTAGACGAGGTAGCAATGATGTGGATGCTTCCCCATGTGGTTAAAATATTTCCTTTCTTGCACTATGATTATATATTTTCCTATTAATGCCCCCGCCTCTAATAGGAAAATATATTATATGTCTCTTTTTCCTATTGTGGTTTGAATGATGGCATAGGCCCCACTGAATTCCTTACCCACTGCTCCATTTGATTTCCTTGAGTTTCCATATTAACGCCCGTGCGAGCTCCTCCACGTGTAACGAATGCGATTTTTGGTTTTTCACTGCATTTTTCAACTAATACCATTTTCAAATTTTGATGCAGATTATGATTTGGGTTGCCTCTATCTTGCCATTTTGAAACTAGTTGGGGAAAACCCTCTAATGTGTGATCAAGTGCTTGCAATATGTGCATGTGGTACACGAGTTTTGGCAATCTCAGGCCATGTGTCCTGGTTGATTATAGTTATAACAGATAATCGGTCCTCGTCCTCTGCGACCAAAATTCCCTCTACCTTGGCCTCTACCAAAATTTGCTATGTTCCCATGATTGAAACCTCTTCGAGTGTTATAATGCGCACCACTCCCATCCGCGTCAGTATTCTCTTCCTGGATCCTGTATATATCCGATGTGCGCTCCCTTAGTAGGTTAAATGCACGACGATCCTTTTCTTCATGTCATACTGATTTGCAAAAATTGAAAAACAAGTTCTTTGGAGTACTCTGATATTTCTGCAGTAATGGACACTCAGTGGGATGATGTCCCCATTTCTTACAAATCGCGTAGTATCCTCCTCCGGGTAGTTGATTCGGTGCTCCTACTGTTAAGTACTCCATGAATGTTGGGCATCCGTCCTTGTGGTGGCCCTCCATCCTGCACTTGCTACACCAAATCTGTTCTCATTTTTCCCTTCCCTTGGTAAGCTCATCCAACTGAATTGTTAATGCAACTAACTGCGTTTGAACTTGCGCCATTTCCCCAGTGTATCCTGCCAGCGACGACTCTAATTTCATCGTAATTTCCAATGCTTTGGGCTGCGATGCAACCTTCTATTAAATTAGTGGTCTATGAATGTGGGGTAGTAATCCTTGAATGAACTAATCTTGATGTTGTTGACCTGGAATCTGAAAAGTCAGTCTCCCCATTACATCCTTAAAGCATTGATCGTAATCCCATATTGACTCTGTTTGCACATGTTTGATCTCCTTCAATTCAATAATATACTGCAATTCTGACTTCGGATTTTTTAACTCTTTTAATAGTGCTTACTTTATTTCTGCCAAGTTCCTAGCCTGTCCGGTAGGTGTAATACCCTGTAACTTCATATACCATATTAGCGCGCGACCCCTAAACGTTGTCGCTAACAACGCAATATTCACTACTTCGTCCTGTATGTTTTTAGTGGCCTAAACCATCTCGCAGAAAAAACTAGTGTTGTTCCAGGTCCTCTAACCCTACTTCCTTGAATTCAAGAAGTCTAAGTGTATTATCTATCCCCGCCATGTTGGTCTGTTTATTCCCTCCTCTTGGTGATGTTGGTCCACTTTGATTTTGACTATGCGCACTAATCCCACTATTTTGATTGGTATTGTTCTGTCCTCCTTGTCTAACAATGATGGCTTTAGAAAAGTATTCAAGTGTTATTTTTTATTGTGGTGACACACATGGGGTCATGGATTCTGTTATCACTCCAAAAGTCACCCTAGACTGTAATCAGGTGAGCTTGGTAACATCAAAAGTTTACAAAAAGAAAGTTGTTTTTGAAAGTGTGAGAGAGGCAGGGCTGAAGCTATCTGCTTGACTTAACAAATCATATGAATCTATCCTGGAAAATCATCTTCCATATGTAGCAAAAAAGATCATCCAAAAGCAATGTTTAGCCCTTCAAGGCTTTCAGGTGGAAGACTTTTATGAGAAAACATAGAATTGCAAACAGAGAGACATGCAAATCCTTTTCAAGCATACTATTTATACAGTAGAAGAAGAATCATAATCTGAAGATCCTTTTCAGAAGAGATTTAGCAACACACAAGGTAGAAGATCTCAAAGGATGCTCCTAAGCAACCCTCTCACGCTTGATGTTGAAGAAGAACAAAGTTTAAGAGTCAAAACGAAGAAAAACACAGCTAAACATCACTCTCTTCTACAAATGAATTCTTAACACAGAAAATGATAAGATAGGCTCTCTTCAAATTAATTCCGTCAAAATACAAAAACAATTCGGGAGCCTCAGCTCAACCATCCACCCCCCTCTCCCCTTTTCAAAAGCATTTGATCTATCTATTTATAACAAAAGGGAGGCAACAACTAGAGGTACGAGCTGGCCTCCTACCCTTGAAAATCTCTAAACATTTATTTGTTCTAACAACTTAGATAACAACCTATGCTATAAAACAAGAAAATGTTGTTGACTAATCCAACCATGCTTCAAACTGATTTGATCCTCTTTTGCTGCGCAGATCCTGTTTTTCCATGTGTCTTTTAGAAGCGTGTAGTTGTCCTCAAAATGCCAGCTGTTGCTTCTGCAACTTTCTCCGTCATCAGTTTATCCAAAAGTTGTTAGCTTGGTCCTTCTAGATTCCTGGTGTTTGTTGGAAGTTTCCTTGGGTAGCAAATCTGGGTAGCGCACCTCAAAACAGAACAAGGAGAAAAAGGTTGCGCCTGTAGGTAGCGCCACTGTGCTATGTTCAACGCTTTCGGTGGTTTGGAGGCCAAAATTTATGGTGAGAAAGCCACTGAAATATCTGCTTTCGTTGGCTAAGGACAGCTGTGCAAAATGAAATAGCCACCGAAAAGGCAGGTTTTAGCAATCTGAAAACTAATACAGTGGCATAATGCTCTGCATTCAGCAAGTGAAAAGATTGAAATCATGAACATGAAACAGGCCATAATATCATAAGAAAATTGGATAATGAATAGTTGTTGTCTCTTGTCTTCTGTTATCTGAGTACTCTGTGGATAACTGAGAACTTAGTGAAGGTCCTCTTTCTCTTTGTTACATTGGTAGCTTCTGCAAATTTACCATCTCCAGAACATTCTTCAATTGCCTGATTGAAATTGCTGCAATTCTTCACGTATAGAGTCGTTATTTTCTGCTATTGTATTTACAGTCGCACAATGCCACTGTATTTACTCTTGCGCACAGCCAGGAAAGCTTGATTTGAAAGACGTCTGATAGCTTTCACTTTCGGATCTTCTCCAAGGCAATTGAAATCTTAAGCTTATAGCAAGTCATATTTCCAAGCTTACCCAATTTCAAGCCATGCTTGCCTCAGAACCATGAGTAATTACCGATAATCATAATCATCACCATCCATTAGTTTCCCTGCCGACTTAGTTCACTTTCAATATGCCCATCCGAGTATCTATTGTCAATAGATGAATTGTCTTGACGATTGTCAAGGGGCTCATCATGCCTGGCAGAACGTTCATCTATGACAATTTCTGTTTTGCTTTCACTGGAAGCAAGGGGTGTTAACTTGTAATTATTATATGTTGCTACACAATTGCTATAGGAGATGCTAGTAATTGAACAAGGATGGGCATGGTTGATGACATGCATTTGGAAAAACATACGCCTGCTTCAAGGGATGCAAACAATGCCCTGGTTTGTTCCAAACTTCCCACATCAGGAGTTCTGTCATTGATATCCACCTGATTTTCAACCCTGGATCAATAGTCAAACTTTGTAAGACATTAAAAACCAGACGATTAACAGATACAAGACTGTCTCGGTACAAGTAAGGGTTCCTCCTTTGCCCAATGACCAAATCCAATATCAATAATATTTAATAAACGTGAACTGAGGACCTTCGGGGAAGACTTTGCAGCCACGCATAGCACTGATAAAGCTCCACGGCTTTGCTCTGTCGTCACTCCATTCACATTCAATGCCACTTCCATTTTGGCGTTGTCATCATACAGACTCCTAGAGTATTCAATACTACTCGACACTCTGTATATTCCAGATGAAAACGTAGCATTCTCAAGGCACTTGTCATTAACGCCTCACCATTTGCGACTTGAAACCCGAGTTTCCTCCATTCTTAGAGCATCTGTGCAATACACCTAGCGTCTGCTATTTGTTAAATCGGGCATTTGGCAACAAGTAGTAAACCTTGGAACTTAACATCTGTTGAAACAAAGCTTATTGCTCTTGATAGCTGACAAGGAGGGTTTGACTTGTGGAATGAGAAATTAGACTTGGTGCATGGCATATGGAAATAAAAGGGTCTTGGCGCTCAATGTTGGGTTTTGAGTTGGTTTGATGAATAGACTACGAGTTTAACTTCATAGCTTTGTATGGACTTATTGCTTGGTTTGTGTATGACTTGTTATTTCACTTGTTGAATGAGCTTGGGGTTTGATATATCGATATATGGCATAACTTGGTAGTTGGCATGTTGAGTGTTTTGAGATTAGAGGTTCTAGACTTAGGAAAATGACTAGACATAATAGATTAGGAATAAACAAATTCATTCATTTTGCAGGTCAAGAGGAGAAGGTCAAAGGATACTGTGTAAGATCAATCACCAGGAGATTAATGAAGCATCTGAAAATCAAGATATTGACCAAAAGATTGGAGAAAAGATCAAATGGAGAGAGATGGAAACACTCTCAAAAGTACTAGTACATTTTGATCGCTAACATTGGCTCCAATTGGGATGGAGACCTCCCCGTGAGGCTCCAAGAACCTAACAATTTCAGTGGCCTTTCCATTGGGCTATGGAGTTAGCAGTGAACCATTCTTGATCGCTAACATATTCAATGTAGGATCCTGTCTATGTAGGACTTATCGACTCTTCTATTACTGGATTGGATTAACACCCTTCTTCTTTGCCCCCTCTATATGGTATCTCTAAACTTCATACTTATGCGTAAGGTTCCCGTACTTCTGGCTCACCGTGCGACTCTTCTCTCCTAGCCCCAATATTTTACCTTTTATACCTCCTTCCTCTGTGCAACTCTCCAAATTTGTAGTCTTCCTCTAGTGTACTGCCTTCTTGCATCCTCAGTCCCTTCCTTCCTCTTTCATTGCTTCCTCCCTTTTCTCATGCCATCCTTATGTTCTCCTCCAACTCCCCTATGTGCACAAAGATCGTTTAGTTGTCGGACTTCATTATCATCACACGCTTTTTACATAGTAGCATCTTTATCCATGTATTCAATGATTTCAAGAACCTCCCACATGGGCCTTTGATTTTTTTTTTTTTTCCTGCAACACTGTATGACTAAATGCAATCTACGACAAATTATGTAACATAACTCCCTGGTATACTATCCAACCAAAAATCAACTGCTCGAGTAGTTGGGTTACTTACCGAATTCAACTGCCTTACCAATTTCGGAGTTCAATTCTTCGGTGTTGCAACACTAAACCTTCATGTCTTCTCTACTAACCTTTTTAGCCACTCGGTCAAAATTTCTGGGAATTTGCCAGAGAAATTTTCATGTTGATCCGTGAACACATACTTTTGCATCCATTGTTCGTCACTCATTCGACGGTTCATGTTCTCTTGTCGTGCGAAGTCCCATTCTTTTCATTCCAACGAGTCTGTGATTTCTTTCTTAGTCGGCCTCCAAAAAATTCCCTTAGTTGCAAATTCTCGGTCCTGGAAACGAAACCATTTGTTGGCTGCTTCTTGTCTGCACTAGGGTTATAAGACCCAAGGTTTGGTTTGACTGTGACCAACAAAACCCTCAAGACACCGACCCTTTCAACATCACCTGCTTGCGCAAATGAAGTCTCACCCGAGGTATCTATTGGGGCTGCAAGAACCAAGTTTTTGCATCAGTAAGGGAAAGGGAGGCTAATGAGTGAAGCTTATTCCAAGTTAATGTAATTAGACCTTGCGAGAACTATTGGTGAGGTATAAGACCCCAAACGTATTTCAAATAACATTCTCTTGGCAAGGCAACAATTTGAAGAACATATAGAAATATTGAAAGGAATATTAGTGGAGAAGTTCAACAATATGACCGAGTACATGAAGCAAGAAATTGTAAGTTGGATCATGGAATATGTGAATAAAAATGAAGAAATTGAAATTACATTACAACAACTTTCAATTGATTATAGAGAATTTGAAAGCACAATGTTAGACATAAGGGTTAAACAAGAGGCAATTGTTGCTCCAATGCATGAATATATTGAAAATTGGTTAAATGGATTTAATAAAGATTATTGAAGAGGATCAAATGAAAGTAGTTGGTATCGATAAAGAAACTGTCACCGAAGAGAATATAAGAGCAACAACGACCCAAAAATGAGTGAGAGATACCATCACAGTAAGTGTGAATTGATCACATCCTTTTCCATTTTGTCTCCCACTTTCATAATTCATCCAATTATATTTTGTCTATCCCAAGGAGAATATAACCAATTTATGATTGCTCCCTTCTTTTCTCTTTTCAAGTCTTACATTGTTCCTGCCCTGTTCTAGCTATGTTCCTGCTCTTTTCATATTTCATTTCTTTATTTTATGGTCCACGGGAGCCCCATCCCAGTCCATCTTTGGACGAATGGTTTTATTTTTATAAAGACTATTAAAAATTATATCATTTTTTTGAAAAACCCACAAAACTACTTCGGGGTTAATTTTAATTGTATCTTTTAACCCCGAGCTTTTAAGTATAAGATATTTGAAATTAACCTATCAAATCCTGTTTTGATTTTAATAGAAAGACTCTTTTAAAGTTCTCTCATATGTGGACCATATGTCTTCTTTTCTTTGAATGTGATCAAGAATATCCAAAATATTATGATGGATGTGAGATTTATTTTATATTTTTTGTAGTTATAATATTTGAATTATATTTTTACAAATATCTTATTTTATGAGTGAAGGTTCCTGGCTCATTTCTCAGGAACTCTTGATGCATGTATATTCTTTAAAATATTTTGATTTATTTGATGGATAAAGATTCAGGGTTTGTTATCTAGCATCTCTCAATATTTCATAGTCCCAAGATATCCAAAGATAAATATTTTAAAGAATCTAAAGAGGAGCACCACCTCTATAAAAACACAAGGGGATTCATATCCTCTTGGGGTTGTTGTTTCGAACTTAACCGATTCAAACATCAAACATGTATGTGATGTGTACTAAAATTTTACAAGACGTATCATTAGTGATGCATTGTTTTATGTTGAGCGCACCGATAAAACAGTAAAATAAATTACAAAATTCTTTGTTCAAAACTCTTTATAATATTAGGTGGCACCATAATTTGTGCTTCTCGATATTATAAATGCATCACTCATCCTTTTTATATGTACAAAATATCAGAGACTTATTGATGCTCTCTAAAATATTAAATGGCACCACCTTCGATGCTTCTCAATATTGTAAATGCACAGTTGGGTTCCTTCTATATAGATTAACTTGCTCTTGTTGGTGCTCTAGGAAATGTAGAAATGCATTATCAATTGTGCCTCCCTACATACCATGTGCAATGATATGTTTTGTTTAAATAAAACATTATCCCATGCTTTCCAATGTGTTTTTAGATGTTCAATAGCACCACAACAAGTGCTCTTGTACATCATAAGCACATCATGGAACATAAATATTAAATATGATTCCCCTCCTTTGTCAATACTCTTGTGGATTTAAGGAAGCATTGTTACCAATGCTCTCTTACATCCCAAGCACGATATTATTCCTAGGTATAAAATAAACTTTTGCAAACTTATCGGTGTGTTTCAAAATGTATAGACGTGTTGTTGGTGGTGCATCTAAGCATACAAGGTGCATCGTCTAGGTGTCGGTGCCCTTGTACAAGTGGCACACCAATAACCAATAACAATAAAACATTGTCGACTTATTGATGCATTAATTTTAAATAAGGAGTGTCGCTTACAATGCGCTTGAGGTTACTCCACATCGTGGATAGTGCATCTCTATTTGTAGGGCACACTAGAGTGTTTTCCACAATTTTTTTGCAAAACAAATTAATTTCAATTTTTAATAAATACAAATCATAACTCACTATAGATTATGTGCACGTGTACACACACACATGCATAATGAAATTTGTATCTGAATAAAAAATAATAACAAATCATACAACTTTGTACATGAGTGGGAGGCCTAAGAGAGGGAGAGGGATATGTACCCTCACCCCATTAGAACACATACTCAGGTCCTTTTGAGTAATGTTGGCCTCCTCAAGATTTATGAGGCAGTTACATTCCTCAAGGGGAATATGTGCTTGTTGATGTAGTTGATTCGATGTTGGGATCATGCTAGGAAAGCACTCAAGGTTGGTCCAAATCTATGGCACCAACCCATAGAATAGGATATTTATTTAATTACTGGGTTGTCTAGGAGAGGGAGGATTTTTCGTAGTTCCTTGATCTCTTGCTAAGCATTGCGAGAGAGGATAAGGTTGCATATATGCAGAGATATGCCAGTGTAGACATCACTAACCCTAGTGACTTCTAGGTTGCTAGTGGCTAGTTGCATTTAGGTGCATTCGACGTAGAGGAGGTTAGGTGCTTGTCACTTATGGTCATTACATTAGCACATTATACCTTTAATGGGTAACACATTAGCTGTCATTTGATGCACTATGTAAATGGCATTGTCTAACTATTCTAAAAAATGTTTTTTTCACCGGAATCTGACGACATAAATTTGCACAAAATCACTATTTTTTGTTGTTTAAAATCCATTTTTGAATGTAGAAATGGAATCGACATGCTGAAAAACCCCTAGGGCCCTCAGATTATACATAAACAACCACTCAAATCTACGGATCTAACAATTTCTCGCCGGATTACAGGCAAAGTTCACCAGAATATATCACCGGAAAATAGTTATTTCGTAGAACATTTAGGCTATGATCTATGTAAATACTTTAGTTTAGAGGACCAAATTGATTAGGTGGTACCATTTTTTTGCAATAGTTTTTTTTTGGATTGTTGTCATGCTATGTTTAATGGGAGGATGGTATCCCCCTTTACTTCAGATCTATTTACTTTATTTTTTGAGAGGTTTCCAGTGTCTTAACCAACATTTGACTGCCTCCATCCTAGTGCAATGATTGATATGCATATGCACATGTGGGGGTAAATGTTTCCCAAGAGGGGCCAACTGGAGTAGTTGTGCAAGCCTATTGGTTTAAAAGTATTGGAGATTCTAGCTAGCAAGGATGATCACACCCTCAATCTTGTACTATACCCATATGTAAGGATGGACTAGCGAGGATTTGCAACATCCTATTTACTCAAGTGGATTGATCCAGACAGATTTCCATACATGGAAGGACCTTACTGTGTTCACCAAGTTAATTTGCATAGTGGTGAAGGTGGTAAACTTATATGTTTTGAGTTTATATTTCTCATGCATTCTTATGCTTTATGAGATGCTCATGCATAGTATTTATGCTTTATGATATTTTAAAAAACTCATACATTATCATTCATTATTGATGTAAAATGATTAATACTTGTGAGGGAAATTAGACTCACGTATTTATCATTAAATTATCATTTTGGAAATTGGTTTTTATGTGAGAAACCACCTCACACCAATTTTCCATTTTTCTCACTATTAGGTTGAGGGAATCAAGGACATGGATGAAGAGTCTTTGGGTGGTTTTAGACTTTTCCCTTTATGTACTTGAAGATATTTTGAGATCCTACATTCATGGATCTTGTTTTTCCTCTTTTGTAATTAGATCCTATTATTGTGGATCTAGGAGTTAATGCTCTTTCTTAAGAGGGAGTGAGGAAAAACTATATAATGCCTTATGTGAGCCCTTTGTAAGGGGGGAGAGTAAGGAGAGAGTAATGGAGAGTTAATGAGTGGAGTTAGAAATCCACAGTGCTGCTACTCTTGAGCTTTGAGAGACTTATTCATGTAAGGTATTATACTTCTTGATGTATGGAGAGGTATGAGTGTGCGCAGTCTTCTCGAATCCTCACTGAAGGAGAAGACATCTCTTATGTAATCACTTATGAGAATGTCCCACCATCTTTTGAAGAAGGAATGAAAGCGATTCATATTCCAATTGAAGCAGATCCAAAGACGTAGCCCAGGAGGGGTGAACTCCGTTACCAATATTGGTTCTCTCTCTCTCTCTTTTCTTTTCATGTGTTTATTCCATTTTGAGTTCATGTGTGTTATGTATTATTGTTTACAAGCATGGTTAATCATGAATTCATAGGCCATTTAATACTTATACAAATACTTCGTCAGAAAACGATTCTTAATTGAAAACTTGCATAAAGTACTCGCCCGTTTTCAGATCATCGAGCCACCATATGCTAAAGGTAATATTATGATTATGTTTTGATTAATCTAGTTGTATATTTTTTTGTCTTATTTAATGCACATGTAATTTATTGTAATATTTCATTTAAATAGTCTAATTATTGTTGTCTACTATTCTACAAATATCACCTTGTATATTGGGGAGGTGTCTTCCCAACAAGATGATAAGATAGCTTAGGCTGATTAGTGGTGTCAAACATAGAGACCCGGTCTATGATGTAGGCCATATTGTAGATTCTATTAGGAGCTTACAAATCAAATGTGTGCATTGATGTCTCACTATAGAGTGGCCCCTATATGAGCTAGCACAATCATACGAGACCTTAAGATTTCATCAATATGGGCAACCCTTCCCTATGATATGACATATATATTTGACTTGAGATGTATATTTGATAGATATAATGATTTTGATATTATTGTTCATATATTATGCATTTGAATATCACGTTGATGTTGATATTGATGTTATTTTATTTATAAAATGTGTTGTGTATATGTTAATGAATTATATTGTTAGTGTTTTCTCTGTTTTTAAATTAAATTTGAGATGTACAATTCATTTAAATTTGAAATGCCATATATATATATATATATATTGATTTTAATATTAATGTTTATATATATTATGTCTTTTCATACCATGTTGATGTTGATGTTATTTGATTTATAAAATGGACTATGTATGTTAATTATCAACATCATTAATGATTTCTTTGTTTTTTAATCAAATTTGAGATGAATCACTCATTTAAATTTGAGATGCCATATAATGTTTAATTCTAGTTATAATAATTTAACGTCAATTTTTTTCCACAATGATAATTTAATGTCATTATATAATATTTAACCATTTTAAAGGTTTTTTTTTCTAGGTTACAAAGCCCAGGGAAAACTCCCGAGTACTTCCCCTCATTTCGAGGATGGTATCCATGGTAAACCGTAGAATATTTAGGGCATAAGGCCGATCAACAACAAGGCTCGAAGTCATTACAATAATATACTCATTAAGAGCTCAACATGTCACTTGTGGGAATCGAACCTAAGTGGGGAGGATAACAATCATTCTTCCCAACCATCCAAGCTAAACATAATTGAATTTTAAGGTTAATTATTTGTTGTGCAAGAAGATACAATGTATTGATTAAACATGTTTACAAACTTGATTAAACAATTCAATCAATGTTTGCCTAATTTGATTAATATTTCAAATCAATTTTTGGATTAAATTATATATTTTTTAAGTTATTCTTGAATTTGTTTACTAAATTTTTCATTAATTTTGGTAAAATTAAAATTATTATAGTTAAATCTAACAACATAATTATTCCTGCTATTTTATATAATGATAATATCATGCATATTAAATCATCAAAACAATTCTTAATGCTAGCAAATTTTTTCATGAAATTATTTTGATTTGGTACAAATTTCACATCTATATTTAAACCACTAGTACAAAATGGTTAATTTGTGACTACGTGACAAACAAAGTCAAGCATGACATTTTTTATAAGCTAAATACTAGCAAATTTGAGCAAATTTGATATATTTTAAGTGTTGAAGCTATAAATTACTAATATGGATTAGGCATAAACATATATGACTAGTATACGATAGTGTGAATATAAATTGGTAATATTTATTATTTATATGTGATTTAATATTAGTGGTATAGTCATTTTAGTGTGCTTTATAATGTTAATTGTGATATTTCTTGTTGAATTCAATTTTACATTATTAATGGATGTGTTGGCCATGCTTCATGACATCAAACCTAATAACATGCACACTATAATGATTTACTAGGTGAATTGCAACTCGTAGCCCACATATTTCCTATCTTAATGCCAACCATGACCAAAAACATATATTATTTCTCAAATTATATTGATCCAAATTCAACATCTAGTAGTATTGCAACTTGGATCCGGTGGTTGAGATGTGCATTTCATCTTCAATCAATGCAATACCTACACATTATAATTCAACATCACCGAATTCACTTCAATTTCTCCATAAAAAAATAGAGCTATTGCTCCACATTTACACATCCAACTTTGAGTCGTGACTGAATCTTCAACTAAAGATCCTTGGGGTCTAATGACTTGTCATTTTGACTCCATGGTTGTGTTCCCTATAACTCTTTATGGAAAAAATTAACCAATCCACACAGAGTTAAGTTCCCTTGTTCAACATATTTGAATTTTACAAAAAACTGGAAGTATAACCCACATTTTGGGGTAACACATAGTTCCTTGGTAAAGAAACAATGTTGATACCCCCCCCATGAATATTCAAATGATCCAGGGGGATCTCGGTGTCCACCCACCTTTTCCAACTGGCTCAAAACATTTTTTTGGCAACTTACTATTTTTAACAGTTTTTCGGTTCCTGAACTTTCGGGGTCATTTTGAGGGCTTAAACGATGCTTTTTCGCGATCGAGAACATGAATGATAGTCAAAGGTTCTGATTGATCCCCCTAAATGAAGCTCCTCATCAATACCTTTCCAACTAGCTATCGTGCACCCTAAACGAAGATCGTACGCAAAGGTTATGACTCCGGGAAGTTGATGTACTAACTTACCCCAATGAGGCCCACATGACTTTTAGCACTTCATCTCCTAGGGTTACGCTTTTGGATGTCTAGGGTTTGGCAATTCATGTTTATTTTAAAAATTCTATCAGAGCCTCATTGTAATCATCTTCTTGCGAATAGGCGTAGCCTCACATTTCTTCTAAGAGATAAGCTGCCACCATTCTAGCAAGCTTGTTTTCAGTTTGCATTTTACAGTTTTCAGCATATTTCTTATTTAATAGAAGTCAAGTTTTATTGTATCTCTGTTATTGTTCACCGTGGCTCTGTGTTAATATTATAAATCTATGGTTTCATTTCGTTTCAATCATAAATCCAGATTAGTGGTATCAGAGCGGTCTGCTCCTTGTCATTTTTTTAATGCATGTCCTCGATGCGGTCATGGTATAGAGAGTTGGGTATCAAGCTTGTTTCTCTTGAGGAAAAATGTTCTCGCACACACAAGAAACTCTCCATGGTGGACGAAAATAAAGACGTCGGGACAGGAGATACTTTCAAAAATTTTCTCGAGGAATCCCTTAAGCGACAAAGGAACGAGATGATGGACAACTTTGCACAAATCCTTCGATGGCTACCGACAAGCTACGCATCCACCTCAAGCGGAGATGCTGCCTCTTTCAAGGTAAAAAATAATTTTCATATTCCTATATTTGAAGGTCAAATAGATGAAGATGCCATAGAAAAATGGTTAAACCTTCTAGAAGTGTCTTTTTCTGTCTACAACTTTTTCGATAGAGAAAATATTACATTTGTGCTCCTAAAGGCCGTCCTCAATGTCAAAGATTGGTGGGAGACTTTCTGTGAGAAAAAGGAAATAGAGGGATCCACATTATTTGTAGTTGCACCCACTTTGGGTTCCTTCAGGGATGCTATTAAGAAACAATACTAACTTGTTGGAAGTTATGACGGCTTGTATACAAGATGGACCGCATTGCGGCAGGAAAGAGACCAAACAATGCCAGGGTTCACTAATGTCTTCCACTTCTTGCGCACCAAGATGGGTATCAAATATTCTGAGCGACATCTAGTGCTTAAGTACCGCAACGGTATGCATAGATACATCCCAACAAAAATCGAGTTTTTGGACATCTCATCCTTGGGCACGACCTATTGATATGCCGTTAAAATCGAGCAGAAGCTAAAACAAAAGACGTGACAATTTGGGTCTAGGAACCCCTCACAGCAGAAGTGAGGCAAGAGCAACCCCAACCCACAGGACAAAGGACAAAGCAAAGATGGGAAACCTCAGGACAACCAGTCCAAGCCGCAGGCAAAGAAGGACAATGTGAAGATGAAGAAAGTTACCAGGAAGTGGTGCAACTTTCATAAGAGCCCCTGGCATAACACTGCTGACTGCCACTCAGAGCAGTCATTGGTGGACGAGGTAAAAGATTTTGAATCAAATGCAGGTTTTGACTTTGATTAAGAACCAGAAAAGGGGAGATAAATCATTGATGTGGAACCTAGTGCTACCATTGCTACCACCAAGATCCAACCCGATGAACCTGATGAGCCAGAGGAAGGTATGCACCTCTTTCATTCAAAGATGTGGGTAAAAGGCACTTTATTGCACTTCATCATTGATAGCAGTATCCAGAAGAACCTCATATCAGTAGAGGTCATCAAGATGCTGGCCCTGCCAACAACGCCACACCCACATCCTTACACCATTGGATGGCTCCATCAAGGAAGCGATCTTTGCGTCAGCCAACAATGTCATCTGTCGTACGACATCAAGCCATTCAAAGATGAGGTATTGTGTGATGTTTCTCCCCTTGAAGTTTGTGATGTTCTTTTGGGCCAATCTTATTTATGGAAACATCATGTTGTATATGAATCTAGGCCTCGCAGTGTTATTATTACTTTGAACATGAAATTGTATAAGATACCCAAGGTAGTCCCACCTGGTGCTATTTCCTTGATCTCTGTCAAGCAATGCAGGAAGGTCGTTTCTCAAACCAGGAAGTTTGTCTTCTTCATGATTCTCTCTTAGAGTGAGCGAAAGGTTGTAGCCACATCCATGGCCTCCACGATCGACCTCTCCATCCAACAAAAACAAGTGGATAAGGTAATGGAAGAATACAAAGACATCTTCTCATCACCTACTGTGGTACCTCTGCACTGCCAGTTCAAGCATCCCATCGATCTGACCCCCGACACACCGCTACCCAATGGGCCAGTCTATCACTGCTCTCTGCTAGAAAATGAAGAGATCAAACGTCAAATCCAAGAACTGCTCCACAAGGGGAACATCTGACCCATCTCATCGCCTTGTGGAGGCCCAATCGTGTTGGTGCAGAAGAAACATGGGACTTGATGACTCTCCATTGATTATCGAGCCCTAAATAAAATCACATTCAGGAATTGGTACCCGATTCCCAAAATCGACGATCTCCTTGATCAATTCAAGGGGGGAAAATACTTTAGTAAGATTGATCTGAAGTCTCGCTACCATCAGGTCCCAATAGAACAAACAGATGTATGGAAAACTGCCTTCAATTCAAAAGAAGGTATTTTTGAATGGCTAGTCATGCCCTTTGGTTTGACAAATGCCCAAACAACTTTCATGAGGATGATGGATGATATCTTACAACCTTTCACTAATTATTTTTTGGTGGTGTATCTAGATGACATCCTCATCGACAACAAGACTTGGGCAGAACACTTGCAACATATTCAATAAGTTCTGCACACTCTGCGACAACACAACCTATATTCCAACTTGGAAAAATGATCCTTCGACAAGGATAGGGTCTATTACCTAGGATACATTATGGATGTGCATGGTGTGCATGTTGATCCATCCAAGATCCGATTCATTCGTGACTAGCCAGCTCCAACCATGGTCACTGAGCTTCGAAGCTTCTTAGGCCTTTCCAATTTCTATCGCAGATTCGTGTTGGGATTCTCCCATATTGCATGGGCCCTTGGCCAAATAATCAAGGGTGGTGGTAAGGAAAATTTTATGTGATTCCTGTCCCAACATAAAGCGTTCGATGATCTGAAGCATCGCTTGTGCTTCGCCCTAGTGATTTCATTACCTGACCTGCAACAACCCTTTGAGATCGAGACAAATGGTTCAGGATATGCTGTGGGCGCAATAATCACTTAGCATGGCCACCCCGTGGCCTATCATAGTGAGACACTATCAGATGTTGTCTGTAAGTACCCTACTTACGACAAATAAATGTACTCCATTGTGCAAGCTTGCCACCAGTGGAGGCATGACATTTTCAGGAAGGAGACAGTCATCCACACTGATCATAAGCCATTGTAGTTCATGCAGACACAAGGAAAATTGCAGAATGACCACCATCAGAAGTGGTCCACATATTTGCAGTAGTTCCACCTCAACATCAATTATAAAATAGGAAGTACCAACCGAGTTGTTGATTGCCTCAACCGACCTCCAGTCACTAAACTCACCACAATTCTCGATTGTTGCGACCACTAGACCTCTGAATGGCCCCACCTCTATGAGACAAATCCTAAATTTTCCAACACCTACCAGAGCTTGGGAGAAAACATAGTTGTCACTAATTTCCATCTTCAGGATGGGTTTTTGTGCCATCCAGACCATCTCTGTGTTCCATCAAGCGAGCGAGCGAAGATGATTTGGAAAGCCCACCACAGTTGGGTGGAAGGACGCTTTGGTGTGGAAAAGACAATGACAATGTTGCAGTGACATTTCTACTGGCCGAAACTTGGACAGGATGTCAACAAGTATATTAGGTCTTGCATTGCATGTGCTATTGCCAAACCGACCACTAAGAAACAAGACATGTACACTCCTTTGCCTACTCCTGAGAGGCCCTATGAATCCATATCAATGGACTACATGTCGAACCTTCCATCCACCAAGCAGGGAAATGACTGTGTTTTTGTGGTTTTTGATTGATTTTGCAAGATGGTGATTCTGGCTGCCTGCAAGAAGAGCATCACAACGGAGGCCACTGCCAAGCTCTTATTTGAATGAGTGTGGATACACTTTGGGATCCCACAAACCATTATCTTAGATCGGGATAGCCGATTCCTCAACAAATTTTGGTCAAGCCTCTGGTCACTGCTGGACACCAAGCTCACCAAGTTCATTACCTTTCACCCCCAGACAGATGGCCAAATGGAGGTCGTCAATCAGATGATCGTGCACATCCCGTGCATGTACAATTCCAAGAACCCACACACCTGGAATGTGAATCTTCCCTATGTTCAACATAACTACAATAGATCCATACATATCTCAACCGACCACAACCCCTTTCAGGTGGGGTTGAGATTTCAACCATTGGGTCCCATGGATGTTGCACTACCCCTTATGGCCACCCAGGTAGACTCGTCGCATGCTCCAACTGGAGTTGGAAAAGCCACCTGATTCATTGAGAAGATCCAGAACATCCGCCAACAGGTTTAGGATATTTTATAGAAGTCCAATGCCAAGTGCAAGCAACACCATGATCAACATTGGGTGCCACACCAGTTTCATGTGGGAGACAAAGTTTGGTTGCACTTGCAGAAAGAACGCCTTACAGGGCCTCATCAGAAGCTTTGTCCACTCCGTTATGGACCCTACACCATCACCAAGGTCGTGGGTGACAATGCTTTTGAGCTCAACTTTCCCCCCTTCCTTTGCTTGCACCCAATGTTCAATGTGGACCTCATTCAACCTTATTTTCCACCATTATTGGACACCTCGGAGATAACAAAACAATTGACACCAACCGAGCTCAACCCTGACTGCATGGAACATGCATTCAATGATCAAATCATGGACACACAGGTCAAGGGCATTCGCCAACATGGGATCCAACTTTATCGGGTTGTCAGAGTAGGGAAACTCTTGCACCAAGGCAAGTGGCTCACCCAGGGCTAAATTCAACATAAATTTCCTCATCTAATGGGGTAACTCAACAAAATGGAGACCATTTATTCCTAAGGGGGGAGTATTGATCTAGGAGGATCTTTATGGCCACCCACCTTTTCCAACTGGCTCAAAACAGTTTTTTGGCAACTTACTATTTTTAGCAGTTTTTCGGTTCTTGAACTTTCGAGGCCATTTTGAGGGCCTAACGATGATTTTTCACAATCATGCACCTCATTGAATACTAAAGGATTTTATTGATCACCCTAAATGAAGCTCCTCATCAATACTTTTCCAACGAGCTATTGTGCACCCTAAACGAAGATCATATGCAAAAGTTACGACCCCGAGAAGTTGATGTACTAACTTACCCCAACGAGGCCCACATGACTTTTGGCGCTTCATCTCCCAGGGTTAATTTTTTGGATGTCTAGGGTTTTAACATTCATGTTTATTGTAAAATGGCCACCAGAGCCTCATTTTAATCATCTTCTTGCGAATGAGCGTAGCCATCACATCTCTTCTCAGAGATAAGTTGCCACCATTCTAGTAAGCTTGTTTTCAGTCTGCATTTTACAGTTTTCAACATATTTCTTATTTGATAGAAGTCAAGTTTTAATGTATCTTTGGTATTGTTCATTGTGTATCTGTGTTAATATTATAAATCTGTGATTTTATTTCGTTCCACTCATAAATACAGATCATCAATTCTCCTAGATATATATTTCCCCTTGAGCATTATCTTGTTCACACAAACGAGTTGTTTCTTTTGGTTGGGGCTAGGTTCAAGTCCCAGGCCACAATTTTTGCATGATAGATACCCTCAATCAAAATTTCTTAGCCAAATGATAGCTTCTATGATTTGTGAGACATATCAACTTCTTTATAGTGAATTCTCACATCAAGAAAAGTCTCACAAGAATTTGTTGAGTGGAACTCTCCATGAAATAAAATAGATCCATAAAATATTGCTCCTTTTCATTATGACTAGGTCCATTTTCAAAGCTTTATCTTGTTAATGATAAGATTTAGATTGACATGGAATCCTTGAAAGTCACTAGCATGGAGTTTTGCTACCATTTAACCTCCTACTGCAATATGAATAATAATAATAAAAAAACATTGATTTATGGTTTAAATACACGAGCCCTTACCTTCTCGATCCTCTTATCCTCTAGGATTGGTGGTATTTTCCTAAATGTAGTTAAGTATTAAATCATCCTTGATATGTTTAAATTATATTCCTTTAATAAATTTGGCTCTTATTACTTAAATCGAACCTCAAATTGCAGGATACCCTATATTGAACCTTATATTGTAGGATACCCCATGATTATTTGTAGTTTTTTTTGTAAGCTAGTTGATGTATATTAAAATAAGGAGGTAAAAAAATTACTGTTGTTCTGTTGTTGGTCCGCCACTTGGGAAAGTATCCCAATAGCATAACATTTACTTCACGAGTTCATTGCTCAGAATATACCAAAAAATAGACTGTGAAACTTTTTACAAGAACCATCCAAAAGCTGATCTAATGTTTGATGATTTGTATCCTTTTTGCTAATATAACTATACATACTAATGAAATTTAGAAAGCATGTCATTACAAATTAAACATAGGAGGGAGGATCATACCGAGGAAGCTGGGGGGTTTCCTCGTCGTTGGCGCTGAAGTTGATGCCCTTTTTGGCTGCCATGATGTTGAATTTCTTGTCCAACAACTGATTCTGCAACTGAATGTATTTTATCTGCCTGGTTAGCTCATTATGGGAAACATCCCTTTCGGTTATGGCTTTGCAGAGAAGTGTTTTTATACGCCAATAAAGGTCAATGGTGCAAAAATATTTTGTATCTCTGGCATAGGTTCAGCATGTATCAGGAATCCAAGGCATGAGTTTCACATCAATTTATGCTTCCGTGGTGTTCATCTGTTCCTAACGAACCTTATTTTCAAGCCTATCCATATCTTCTTGGGATTCTAGAGTAGTGAGGGCAGAAAAATTTTACGCAACTATAATTGTATATCGGTGCACTTGAGAAAGAGGAAGACAAGTTCGATGGGCACTGCCACATCCACGAGCTCTGGACCTATCCATTAAGACCGACTTGAACTTGAGCACAATCCTTGTTTGTTGAAAAGAATGAAGGCGAGAGTTGGGGATGCTCCTATAAATTTTCTAGTCGCTGCAATGGTGGATGAAATCACAAACAATGCACTAGAGTGCATACCTATATCGATTCACAATGCCAACCATCTTTCACTCTTTAGGATTTCTCATACATCCTCCAATTTTGTGCCTTGAATAACTATATGGGTCGTACTCACGATGGATTTGGTTATGAAGGTGAACGATCATCAACTACATTTCTATGTGAGTACGAACAGGAGGGGTGAACTAGTGAGGAGACTTGATCTTCATGCTCGAAGCTTCCTGGGATGGCTTCAATAACTGTCGGGAGGAGCATTCATGGTGTCTAGCTTAAGCTCACTGAAGGGCCTTAAAATTGAATTAATGCATTACATTGGATTGATGTAGGATGTTGTCGTGTGGTGCCTAGAAACCCGAGTCGGGACTCCCCGAGGATCTCATTGGATCAATAGTTTTAGATTGGCCACCATCTGTCACCCGAATCAGGGGATTGAGGTTGTTCATGGCCAAAGTGTTGCAATCTTGCTTTAGGGAGGAGGTTTCCTGCAAATTCCATTGTTGGTTAATGCTACTCTGCTGATTGACAACTCCTTCATTCACCATCTTGTCCACAAATTTGTTGGATGATCGACAAACATGGGAGGGAATTATGACTTCTATGAGAGGTATGAGATATTGAAGACGTTCAAGTCCTCCTTCCATTCTCCATCCCAAGGAAACTTTGTTGATTGGTAGACCATGAAGCATGTTACAAAGCATTCTTATGATAACGAGGGTGTCTCCTTCTATTATAATATTGTTGTAATTTTCTCTAATGGAAATTGATAAGCCTTTGTCTAGAGGGCGGAGTTCAACAACGTTTTTTGTGGATATGCCCATTCCTTCTGCAAAGATTTTGAGAATGGTGCCCTACAGATTTCAGAAAACACTGCTTAAGCCTGTTAAACCAGGATTTCCTTTGGAGGCGCCATCAAAGTTGAGTTCGATGAAGCTTGCTAGGGGAGGAGACCAAGACAACGAGGATGAGGGACCCAAATAGGGAGTGACAAAGGAGCAGTGTTGAGCAGTCTGCTTGAGGCCTAAGGAGTTCATGATGATGGCTTCAGAGTTGGAACAATGCCAATCTTGATCGGTCCATTTTTATGTTAGAACCGTTTCTCTAATATTTTTTTGAATTTGAGACCAGATGCTATTTGTTTCTTGTTTTTTTCCTTCGAAAAATATTTGGTTCCTTTCTTTCCAAATTTCCCAAAGAAGAAGTCCTGGTAGCAGTTGCCAGGCTAGAGACACAATGGGATTGGGGAATCCAATTTGGTTCCAATGTATAATTGTTTCAGGAACGTTGGTTATGTTGCGGGCATATTTTCTGAAGGTGGATGCTCCCAAATCCCATAATCTTGAGGAAAATTAATAGGTGTTAAGGAGATGCTCTGAAGTCTCTCCTTCCTTATGGCAGAGAGGGCATATTACAAGATTGATGAAACCTTGTTTTTGAATATTTTCCCGAGTCAGGATTTCATTTTTTATCAGGATCCAGAGGAAAAGCGAGACTTTGCGCCAGAGTTTTCATTGCAAAATTTGCTACTAGGTATGAATGGGGGTGCAAGATTTTTGTTTAGAAAGAATAACATAGTCCTCTTTTATGCTGAAGCTCCCTTTGGATGTGTGGACCCGTCTCAGCTTAGCAGGTTCGTCATTCTTTGTGATCTTCCGATTTTGGAGCTTCTACCAGAAATAATCCCATTGGTGTTGGAGACCAACCCCCATGATTATTTGTAGTTCTTTCCCAACAACAACAATAATTATTAAGTTAAAAGTTTTTAGTTTCTTTCATTTATAAATGTTTATTTTATACTCAAAAGAGAAGCATCACAATAGTTCCACTATAATCCAAGAAGACTTGTACTTGGACCAATCTCTTATTCACTTTGGTAATTCTCTTTATATGATACACTAGTACATTTGGCACATTTTCCAATGACGTTTTGATGCCCTTCTGATGAACACACGTATGTATTCTGACAAATCCAATTCCATAGGTTTGTTGAAGGCATTTCGTTGCACAATAGATGACCCTTTTCGTATGTTGTACGCCCGACGTAAAAAACCTTCCACATGGCAGTTGTGGAGAGATTTAACAAAACAAACTTTCATCGCAACTGATTGTCCCAATTTCGATGCATTGGGATGCCACGTGGCATTTTCAAGGAAACCATCATCATCCAAGTCATCATTGTTTTACCGACGACCTCAGTCGTTATTGTGACATTGGCTCGCATAACAACAGTCAGAAAACTGATACGGGCGCCATAAATTACGACCTGATGGTCACCTGCCTCTGTCAGAGGGGCGACGCTCTAGAAGGCACATGTCATTGGCAGTCCTAGGATATAGCGTGGTAAATCTGTCAGAGTGGCGACGCTAGTGCGGACAATGTACATCGGATCGATGATGCTAGGTTGGGCGATGTTTATCGGAGTGGTGACATGTGAGAGCTCGACGTCCATCGGGGTAGAGACAAATGAGTGCAAAGATTCCGTGAGAATACTAGCGTTGGTTCAATGATGAACCTGGGTGTTGAAGGTCCAACGCCTGTACAATAAATAAATAAATAAATGAAATTGATGTTGAACACCGAAATCCATGCTTATGATGCATTGGACATAGGGAGTAGATAAATGTGTTAGATTAAGAAATCAAAGAGGTTGAGCCATATGTAGATGACAACGTTATCGATATATGATGATATAGACGATTAAGATTTGTTGGAGATATTACACACACCTAGGATTTTCATTTCATTTTCTTTTCCTAAGTTTATTTGACTATGTTGAGGGTCCCTTAATCTGAGATATTCTCCCCTAGACAAGGGTGCCACATACCCTCCAGTCAATTCTCAGTTACTATTCAGTTAGACTAGTTGAGTGAAATGTTGCATGTCAACCTCGACTTTATCACCAAGTGTTGCATGCTAACCTCAACATCATCACCAATAATGCACACTTTTATTGGGATCATCACCAGTAAGGAAGATTCCACATATGTTAGTGATCTCCTCCTCATTTCACTCCGGTTTGGCTATTTAACCGACGACCACATGGCCAGTTAACTAGGACTAGGTGGTAGTTGACTCTAGTGACTACCAGTGTGTGTCACATCTCTCTAGAGCACTCCTAATGCACATCATCTTGGGACTTTGGCCAGTTAGTTGTGTGCTACAAAGTATATCACTTGTATTGTAACATTCTCTCATTGAGATAATATAAATTCTTTCATTCTTTCCTCCAATTTTTTGTCTTCTCTACACACCATTTGCAAGTTGTGTATGTTTCATTGTTATCTAGATCTTCTGTGTAGGTATCTCAGAAACTCTACATGGTATCAGAGCTCACATGCCACTAGCAAGGATTGTCACCAACACTCTTTTGCAGGTATCAGATACAGAATAAAGCAACATGAAAGATGGAATTTCCTGCATCTGCAGTTCTAACGCCATACAACTACTTCGACTAGAAGCTAAGAATTACCCACATGCTCATGGGTAAAGGCTTGTATCAGATAGCCATGGCCACAGAAACGGAACCCACCTCAGCAGTGGAAAAATCCAAGTACTTCAACTGCATGGATGAGGCTTACGATCTCCTATGCATGTCTATTTCTCCCGACCTATGGTTTCACATCGATGCATGCAAGACACCAAATGAGATTTGGACCACCTTGGATGGTCTCTTTGGAAAGTAGGATGAAATGAGGGGCCATTTGTTCAAAGTAGAACTGAACTCCTTGGATTCGAAGAACTTTGATGATCTACAAGATTTATTCACCAAATTTAGATCTCTCCTTCGGAAATTGAAAGGTTGTGGTTTCGACAAATCCAAAGCAGAAAAACAACTGATTCTTGCTATCATGGAAAAAATTGGACTAGAATATAGTGTATTTGTCTCCACATTTCATTCTAACATATTCACTACAGGATCAACCTAGACCATGCCTTCATTGTCAAAATTTATTGAGGCTTTGAGATAGGAGTAGGATAACCTCATTCAGATGGACATAATCAAGGGCCCCAAGGCACATGCCCTTGTTGGGCATGATGGAAACAACTCTCAAAATCCTAAATCCAAACATAAAGGTAAAGGAAAGGCGCATGTAGAGCCAAAGAAGGAAGGGTACTCCAAACCCCTCAATGATTCCTCAGGTTCCAAAGGTCGAAAAAACAAGCAAGAGAGGATGTGTGGTTATTGCAATCACGAGAACCATGCAAAATATGCATGCATGCAAAAGTAGATTGATCAGATGACACAAATTCTTCAGAAAAACAATTGCGAGGACTTCATTCCTGAGGATTCCAAGAAGAAGTTAGAAGATCAAGCCCCTAAGAAAGGTAATCCTCATGCATTAGTAGTTGTACATTCTTCTCCTGACACCTGGATTGTAGATTCATACGCTTTCCATCATATGGAAAACACAAAGGATATTTTATCTTTTGTAACTGCATGCATGGGGCCTCCTATCCTCATGTGAGATGACTCTCTAGTTGAGGTCACCGTAAAAGGGAGAGTGGAACTAGACCATGGAATCTTTGAGAACGTTTTGCATGTTCCTCAACTTTCTATGAATCTGCTCTCCATGTATTATATTACACACTCAGGTTTAGGAAAAAAGGTGAAATTCACACCCAACTCCGTGTCCATATTCAACATGCAAGACAACTCTGAAATTGTTGTCGGGGAGGTAAATCATAAATCTCGGTTATACACTTTTTCCAATTTTATTGAACTTGATTCATCTATACTACTTATGCATGCTGATGACAGTAGTAGATTATAGCATGAGAGGTTTGGTCACCTAAAATTTAGGTGCATGCAACAACTTATGAAGAAGGGGATGGTCACCGGGTTACCTGATATCCACTTTTCCGAAGGGGTTTGTGAAGGATGTGTCCTTGGCAAGCATCCTCAAGAGAAGTTTGAGAAGGGGAAGGATCACAAGATCTTCTCTCCATTGGATTTGATTCACAATGATCTCATGGGTCCATTCATGCATCCATCCATCAACAAAGAAATGTACGTGCTTACATTTTGAATGATTACTCACATTATACTTGAGTATTTTTTCTTAGGAAAAAGTCCAAGGTCTTTAAGCATCTCAAAGAGTTTAAAGCACTTGTTGAGACTCAATCAGGGAGAAAGATCAAATCCCTCTGTACATATAATGGGGGGAGGGGGAGTATGTAAACATAGATGTTCAAAATATTTTTCTTGAGGCTAGGATACAGTTGCAACACACAATACCATATACTCCACAACATAATCAAGTTGTTGAGCAGAAAAACAGATCTCTCAAAGAGATGGCCAGTTGCATGCTACAAGCAAAAGAACTTCCTCCCAAGATTTGGGATGAGGCACTTGACTATGCCAATCACATTCAAAATAGATCCCCTCATAGACCTGTTAAGGACATGAATCCTTTCAAGGCTTGGAGCAACAACAAATCAGAAGTCACCCACTTCCGTATCTTTGGATCACGAGCATGGCCTTGCATTAAAAGAGGAAACCATTAGATCCACAGAGCCACCCATGCATCTTTGTTAGCTATCCCGATGGTGTGAAGGGATACATATTACTTGATCCCTCTACATACCAACTCATCATTGAGCGCAGTCTCTAGTTTGCGGAAAGTCCCCCGCATACTCCACATGAGCCACATGCAGAGGCTTTTGTACTTCCACCATTTGCGGATGATTAGTCCACACATTTGGATCACACCATAGATTTGAGTTCTGATACAGAGTCAGAGGATTTAGAGGATACAAATGCATAGTCAGAGCATTCAGATGCAGATTCAATACATGCATATGAGGAGCCAAAGAAGATGCCCAAGTGGGAAAAGTCCACACTTCAGGATGCAGGAGACCTTGTTAGGGATCCAATGGATTCGAGGAGGACCGGATCTCAGTTCGAGGATCCTCCTCATGTACTCCCTACCATTGAACCCAAATTGCCTCCACATTGTTATATGGTTCACTCTTCAAACCCACAAACCTACAAAGAGGCTACAGGGAACCCATTCTGGGAAACAACCATGTAGGAGGAATACAACTCTCTCCTCAAGAACTAGACTTGGGATCTGGTTCTTCTTCCTTCAGACATGAAGCTTTTCAGTTGAAAATGGGTTTACATGACCAAAAAGGCAGCGAACGGACATGTGAGCACACATAAGGCAAGACAGATTGCCAAAGGATTTCAACAGATCCACGAGATTGACTATGATGTGACTTTTGCTCCAGTAGCATAGTTGGATTTGATCAAATTGGCCCTTGCCATTGGATCAACTAGGGGATTCCAAGTACATCAGATGGACGTGAATACTTATTTTCTTCATAGGGATCTCTTAAAGGATATTTATATGGAGCAACCACATGGATTCATACATAATTCATATTTAGTGTGCCGACTCAAAAAGTCACTCTATGGCCTCAAGCAGGCTCCTAGAGCATGGTATGCAAAGATGGAATCCTTCTTGCTCTCCAAAAATTTTGTCATATGAAAATTCGATCCAAATGTCTATATGTTGAGGACCACTGACTCACTTCTGATCCTAGTTCTCTATGTGGATTATCTTTTGATCACCGACAAATTGGTTTCAACGATTGCCTCAGTCAAGGGCATTCTTCATGACAGGTTTTCGATGATGGACATGGGTCCCTCCATTTCTTTCTTGGTCTCGAGATAAGCTAGGATGATTTAGGCATCAAGCTATCTTGGGCTAAGTATGCTTGAGATCTTATGGAGAGATTCCACATGATAGAATGCAAGTATGCACCTACACTTTTCTTATCTGGGGTTAGACTTGATGATGGTCGAGATACACCAGTGGTGGACAACACCTTGTATCGACAACTTGTGGGGAGACTTATGTATCTCACCCACACCCGAACATATCTATCATATGCAGTAGGGGTAGTCTCCAGGTACATGCAAGATCTATATGAATTACACTAGAAGGCTGCCAAGCGCATCCTTAGAAATGTTCAGGGCACCATCAGTTATGGGATCCACTATGCAACAGGTTGCAAGTTGGATCTCATAGGCTTCACCTATTTTGACTGGGCAGGCGATGGCACCAATCTCAAGTCCACCTCCGGGTACATGTTGAGTTTGGCATCCGACCCAATCAGTTGGTCGAGCAAAAAGTAGTCAGCTATTGCTCTATCTTCAACAGAGATTGATTACAAGGGAGCAGTCAACATCACCATCTAGGAATTACGGCTATAGAACTTCCTCACCGAGATTGACATTCAGTTCCATTGTTTGACTGTGATCTAGTGTGACAAACAGAGTACACTCAGATTCTGTCGATATCCAATATAAAGACAACGGACAAAACATTTCGAGATCCATATGCATTTTATCAAGGAGCTGGTTCATGACAAGGTCATTGATTTTTATTACTACCCTTCCGCCGAGCAGACTGCCGACATCTTCACGAAGACCTTCACTGAGCAAAATTTCCATAGTTTACGTGATCGTCTTGGAGTGAAGGACACAATTGCCTAGCAACTATCTTTCTCTTCTTTTGATACATTGTATTTTGAGGGGGGAGTTTTCCCATGAGGTTTTCCCTATTTCCTCACTTTATTTCAATGTTCATTAGTTTCATTTTTCATGGGTACCTAACATGGCCTTTGTTGTCGGGACCCATTCATGATTTATACTCCCTAGTAGTGTTCAGGGGGGGTGTTGGAGATATTACACACACCTAGGATTTTCCTTTCATTTTATTTTCCTAAGTTTATTCGACTATGTTGAGGGTCCCTTAGTCTGAGATATTCTCCCCTCGTTGAGGATATTCTCCCCTAGATAAGGGTGCCACATACCCTCCAGTCAATTCTCAGTTACCGTTCAGCTAGACTAGTTGAGTGAAGTCTTGCATGTCAACCTCAACTTTATCACCAAGTCTTGCATGCTAACCTCAATATCATCACTAGTAAGGTGCATTCCACATGTGTGAGTGATATCCTCCTCCTTTTACTCTGGTTTGGCTAGTTAACTGACGACCGCATGACCAATTAGATAGGAGTAAGGACTAGGTGGCAATTGACTCTAGTGACTGCTAGTGTGTGTCACATATCTCTAGAACACTCCTAATGAAAATTATCTTGGGACTATGGTGAGTTATTTGTGTGATACAAAGTACAACACTTGTATTGTAACATTCTCTCATTGAGATAATAGAAATTCTTTCATTCTTTCCTCCAATTTTTTGTCCTCTCTACACACCATTTGCAAGCTATGTATGTTTCATTGTTAGCTAGATATTCTGTGCAAGTATCTCAAAAAATCTATAGGAATAGGGTTTCTATTGTTTGTAATTCAAGCTTGTTAGAGCCTCGACATCTAAAAATCCACACTCACACTTAAGAAATACATGTTTTTCTTTAAAACTGAAATTTTTGGCCTTGTGGAAAATGCACGTTGGACTTCACAAAAATGCATGCCTAGGTATCAAAACACCTTCAATTTTAGTGATTCAAGTTGTTAAGGGTGCCTTGGATAATTTTACACATGTCTACATATTTAGTTTTTAATTTGCAAACATAAAAGTGGTTGTTGTGTAAAAGAGGCAAACTCTACCTTGTAAATTGAGAGACCAAAACAATAGAAAGTGACCTAATGAAAATGCAGACCCATACTTCTATATAGCTCCAAATTTAGCGATCTAAGTTTTGGGGTGAAGTTAATAAAATACATGTATATATCATATGGAGTGCATTTTAAAATGACTAAGGACTTCTATGGCCTTGAACCAAGATTCAAGACTTTTTGTAAAATGGAGGGTAAAATCGTCTTATTGTAAAATGCACGCCTAAGACTCATATGACCTCCAAATTGAGTGGTTTAAATTATGGACTTTGGATTTTATCATTTTACATCTATTCATACTTTAGTTGTGCATTTGAAAACCAAAAACTCTATGTTGTGCATTTGAAAACCAAAAACTCTATGTTGTGCATTTGAAAACCAAAAACTCTATGTTGTGCATGAAGGCTAAAAGTTGCCTTGTAATGCAAAAAAATGCATAAAGGGAAAAATGCATAAAATGCATGAAAATAGGGCATGATGAAAATGCACTCCCTAGGAAGAAAAATACATGTATGGTGTTAGTAATTTACAAGTTACAAGTTGCACGTCCGTGGATTTTTTGTAAACCCTAAGGAAAATATACTAGGGTGATTTTTCCTAAAATTTAGTCAAGGGTTGAAATATACATGAATCTTTGGCAACTATGCACACAAACTAACTAGAATAGAAAAATCAGTATTAACTTCATGCTTCCATGAACTCAATGAGGTAGGAGCTTGTACAACCACATCACACATATGCTAGTTGTTAGCTGCATTTCCATTGCAAAGACCTGTAGAAATCATCAAAGAATAAAAGGTTATATGAATGAATAATAATTAAATAAATAAAATACATATCAACATGTACGAGATTGTAGAAAGACTAAATTGGAATACCTGAATGAGAAAAATACATGTTTTTCTTTTAAATTGTAAATTTTGCATTTGTGCAAAATGCATGCTAAGCTTCAAAAAATGCACGCTTGGGTCTTAACAAACTTGCAATTTGAGTGATTCAAGTTTATGAGGTTATATTAGATAATTTTACACCTGTCTACATATTTATATTTTCATTTGCAAACATAAAAGTGGTTGTTGTGTAAAAGAGGCAAAATCCACCTTGTAAAATGAGAGACCAAAACAATAGAACGTGACCTAATGGAAATGGATGCCCATGCTTCTATGTAGCTCCAAATTTAGTGATATAAGATTTGGGGTGAAGTTAATAACATTCTAAATCTATATTTTTCATTCGGAGTGCATTTTAAAATGACTAAGGACTTCAACTTTGAACCAAGATTCAAGACTTTTCGTAAAATGGAGGGTAAAACTATCTTACTGTAAAATGCACGCCTAAGAATGATATGGCCGCTAAATTGAGAGGTTCAAATTGTGGAGTTTGGATTTTATCATTTTAAATCTATTCATACTTTAGATGTGCATTTTGAAATCTAAAACCCTCTACTGTGCATAAAGGCTAAAAGTTTCCTTGTAAATGCCAAAAAATGCATGAAAACATGGCATGATGAAAAATGCATGCCCTATGAAGAAAAATCCATGAATGGTGTTGGTAATTTACAAGTTTCAAGTTACAGGACTGTGGATTTGTTGTGAACCCTGAAGACTATATACTAGGGTGATTACTGGAAAATAATTAAAAGTGGCATAGTACGATCCATGCATAGAAAGTAGCAAAACAAAATTTAAAGGTAAATCAAAGAAAGAATGTGTGTGCATATATGTGGTTTTGTACATACAAAACATATAACATTCATCCATAAGAAGGTAGCAACAAATACTATATATGTGATAAAAAACCATTTTAAAAAATAGTGCTTACCCCATATCGTTGTATATCTTCCATCACAAATCTGCATCTTTCTTTGTTCTCCTTCGCCGGTTCACACCTACCCAATGAAATAAGTTCCATGCTTTATTTTCTCAGAACCTTTTTAATTGTCTCCCTAGGGTCCATGGATTCAAAAAATTCGTCATCATTTCCCACATTGTCAACATCAACTGTCGACAATTACATATATCAACAAAAAAACAAGTTAATTCAATTATAAAAACAATAATAGAGGTTGGTTGAAGTTATGGTGTCAAAATCCATCTTATACAATGTATCAACATCCATTTTCGTTCATCTTCCTATGAACACCATTCATATGTGCATAAATTGTCTAAAGACTTACCTCTACTGAAAAAGCTCATCTATACCATATTTTCATCAAAGAAAAAAAATGTCATTCTTTATTCTGTAAATTCTCTATATGTCATTATAATGATGAGCCATGAAGCCAAAAAGGACAAGTGATGATAAAATACCCAAAAACTGGATATTTGTTTTTAAAACTAAGTGATTGTTTGCATTTCCCTTATAGAACATAGTATAGGTATGTATAGAACAAAGTATATAATAGAGTACAAACATGTCTAGAACTGAGTATAGAACATAACACATTTGGCACAATTTCCTAACAAGGTATGAGCTTTGCTAGTTCCAAGCATTTTTCTTCAGGCTTTAACCATTTTTCTGGAACTTGTATCAAGCTCCGTATATCTATCATATGACAAAATATTCAGAAATAAAGTTTTGATTTTCCATAATAAATGAAAATCATATATTAACTTGCAGACAATAGTTTGACATTTCAAAACACCATCCATATCACGAAATTTAGTTATATCATACTTGCTTTTATTAAAATATCTTTATATGCTTCTAGCTGAATAAAATTTCCATTTTTATCACAACATGAAGGTAGTCCCATTTCAACTAATTCCTTGTATCTTTTCATGAAGGTTTAAGTACTTCTCTAAATTGAACTACATTTATTTTGAGGTTGTTGAACCAAATTCTTCTTTGTTAATACCTTTGTAGCATCCATAATTATAGAAGTACGATCATTGACATCCAAATCCTTTCACTGATTCCAAGTCTTATTGTTAAGGTTTTCAGGAAGAATATCATTTTTGTAATAGACTCGGCATTGATATAGAATATAATGGACCCATTTTCAGATACCACAACCCTTTTGTCAGAAAGATAGTTCTTTGCACACCAGGAGACAAACTCGGGAAAATAATAGGTTTGGGGAATTATAAATTTACCCAAGTTCGACTCCCATATATGTAAATAATCACGCAAATCCCTAAATATATCACATGCTATTTTTCTTAACTCATAAGGATCAAACTGTGACATAATGGTTTCAAAAATTTCATAATCACGGTCGATTAGGACTTTTTCATCAAAGGATGATGGTTGATCAAACTGACTATTTTTCTCGATCTATCGTTATTTTAAACAATAAGAACAAATTTGAAATAAGGAAATGAGAACACTACCTGAACTTATTTGTCGAAGGATAATTTGACTGTTTTTATTGGAGTCTATTGTACTTGTAACACTGTTTACAGTGTGCATTTACCTTACGGTTTTATTGTTTTTTTTTCTTTTCTAAATCCTTTGAATTACATCGATGCAATGCGTTTTTTATTTGGCTTACATTACCATGCCACTTGTCATCCATTCGTGCATTTCAGGGGTGAGCTAAAGTGGTTTAATAATACCACCTCTGCATAATGAAATGAATAAGGTTATGACAGGTTATCATTTGTTAATACAATGGTTTATAATTTAGGCGTTTGACCCCTTTTTATCTAACATGCAGTTTCACCAGCCAAAATAAACTGAGATCGTCGATCTTGGATCTATATTTTTGGTCTGATCATGTCTGTTGAATTTTCATTTCAAACCATGTTTGTTCTTTGTTTCGTGTACAGAAATATGGCAAAAATATGCAGTGTATAGGGTATCGAACCTAAAGTAAGGAGTAAATGACAAGGAAAACTTGAAGTGAATGGAATTCAAACAGATTTATTGTGGGGTCGATCTCTACATGATCTACATTCTCTATCTACATCAACAATGAGGCTACATACCAAAGAAATTGTGGGGTTGATCCCTCCTTGGATGCGTAGGTGGGGTCAGTCTCTCCTTGTATGGGTTTTCTCCTCTACGCACTCTCCTTATTGGCAAGTGGGATCGATATAATGCAAATGTTAGTGGGTTGCTCCTCTGTGCACTCTTCGTACTCACAAAGTGGGGTCAATCCAATGAAAATATCAGTGGGTTGATCCTCTGTGCACTCTCCTTACTAGCAGGTGGGGTATATCAATGCAATCGTCAACAAGTTTGGACTGGGTTTATTTGGTCGAGGGTTTGGCACATGTGTTTTTTATGTTTGAATTTTGTTTTTTTATTTTTGTTTATTTTATATTTGTTTTATTTTTTGTTTATTTTTATTTTTTATTTGTTTGTAATATAAATTATTTTTAAATTCATAAATAATATGTGTTATATAGTTATATATAACCCCCTAATCCTCTTATCCACTAAATCCCCTAACCCCTCAACCCCCTAACCTCTCAATCCCTAACTCCTAACGCCTCACCCTAAACCATGTCCATCAAATAAATAATTTTTGTTTTAAACCTTGTAATGGATTCCATATGACACTTGCATCTCAAATATTCCATTTAGGAACTAGGTAGTGGTTTTGGAGCATGAACATGGTTATAAAGTTACCAAGGTTACTGGGTGGAGCATTAAAAAGTCATGGTAGATTATCAATGTTTATTGATAGTTAAAATCAATTAGCACATGCTCAAAATGGGTTAGGAGGTTATAGGTTGGTGGGTTATGAGAGAAATCAAGGTCAATGATTTCTAACCAACCAATGATACATATAAGAATATGGTATTGTTAGGAAATTGTATTTCCACGCTAAACCTAGTAGAAGAGAAGAAGACGGATTTAAGCTAGCAAACAAATGACAAAGAAAACACATAATAAACATAGATTTTACCCTGGAAACCCAAATGGGAAAACCAACATTCCTTGAGTGTCTTTCTCCTTGTTGTCTTATTCGTTTAGAATAAAAGGTTACATGCCTAACCTTGGTCTACACCTAAGACACAATTGACATCACACCCTCTTTCTTTATGCAAGAGCAACCATGTAGCCAATTTGACTTACATCTGCATGACCAATAACATATTGCTAAAGATTAACACGAAGATCATCCTAACATCTTCTTAATACGAATACAACATACCTTATTTATAAGCTTTACAGTAGGAAAAGCTACGTTGACCTCTTGTCGATTGACCTCTTTGACTTGTTGTCGATTACTTTGACTTTGAATTTTCTTGGTCAAACACTTCAACCTTCGAATTTCACACCCAGTCGATCCACCTCGACTAGACTTTCACTACAAATAATATAACAACCCAACATTCTTCCACTTGTTGTCTTCTTTGTTGAACCGAGAGTTTCCTAAACTTTCGTTCACAGACCTAGGGAAACAATGCCCATTGCTTCTCTACACTAAGAGAAATTCAAAACACCCACATACTTGGTCAAGGAGTCTGCTATGTTTTCCAACATGTCTAATTTATCCAACAATACCTTGTTGCTTTCCACCACGTCTCTCACAAAATGACATTGTACATCAATATGCTTAGTTTTGGAATGATAATCTAGGTTCTTTGCCAAAAATATTACGCTTTTACTATCACAATTTATCTTCATAGATCTCTGCTCAAACCCGATCCTTGAGCATAGCCTTTTCAACCACACTACTTCTTTGCTTCCATGAGTGGTTTTCAAGTACTCAACTTCTATTGTTGACAAGGCTACAATCGTCTGTCACTTGCTCATCCAACTAATTGCTCCATCGAACATCTTGAAAACATATCCATTGGTTGACCTTCATTGATCAAGATCTCCAGCCTAATCGGTGTCGACAAAGCTATGTACATCTAATTCATTTCCACCTCTAGATTTCCTTGGTAGCATATAACATACTATTTTGTGGCACACAAATAGTTGAATACTCTTTTGACGACTGTCCAATGCTCCTTTCTAGGTGTCGACATGTATCTGCTTAACACTCCCACTGCATGGGGAATGTCTGGTTGAGTGTAGACCATCACATACATTAGAGTACCAACAACACTTGCATAGGTAACACATGCCATGCCATCTATTTCTTCACGTGTCTTTGGACACTACTCAACAATGAGCCTTTCTCCCATAGGAATTGGCACCTTTATAGGTTTGCAATCTTGCATGTTGAAATGTTTCAAAATGGTTTCAATATACTTCTTTTGATTCAACCAGATATTTCTAGTTGCCTGATCTCTCTTAATCTCCATTCCCAGAATGAAGTTCATTGCATCGAGATCCTTCTTGTCAAAATTGGAGGATAGCTACTTCTTTACCTCGTTTATTGTTTCCATGTTGTTTCCGAACAACAATATGTCATCGACATACAAAGATACATATATGAAACACCCACCTTCTTCCTTATAATATATTTAGTGATCAACTTTGCTTCTCACAAATCCCAAATGAAGGATGTATGTGTTGAACTTTTGGTACCACATCTTTGGTGATTGCTTTACATTGTAAAGGGATCTTTTCAACTTGCACACCAAATATTTCTTGCCCTTTACTGCAAATCCTTCAGGTTGTTTCATGTAGATTTCCTCTTCTAGATCCACATGTAGGAACATTGCCTTCACATCCATCTGTTCTATTTTTAGATCAAATGTTACATCCATAGACATTAGTACTCTAATAGAAGTTAATTTTGGAATAGGGGAAAAAATCTCACTGAAGTCGATTCCTTCAACTTGGGAATATCCTTTCGCTACCAGTTGAGCTTTGAATTTTTCGACTTGAGCTGCAACATTCTTTTTTTTCTTGAATACCCACTTGCTACCGACTTGCTTTCTTCCACTAGGAAATTTAACTAAATCCCATGTCTCATTATTATGCAAGGATTCCATCTCCTCAATCATGGCATCCTTATAGAGTTTACCCTATGTCGATTTGACTACCTCGTTGACCGACTTGGGCTCCTTGTTAGTGGCATTTAACAAAAATGTGGAATGGAAGTCAGGAGGACTATACCTTTCGACTAGTTTTCTTACTTGTTTAGATCTGTTTACAATCGGAGTTGGTTGTTCCACCTCTTCATCTAATTTATTCGACTCATCTGAATCATCTTTTTCTTCGTTCCTTAGTTCAAAATTCACCTTCTTTGTATTGTTCCTTGTTTGAACCACTTCAGACTCAGACTTCCTTCTGACTTCTCTGAATACCACATCTCAAATGTATACTATTCTCCTTGATGCATGATCCCATAGTTTGTATCCTTTCATTCCTTCTTTGTATCCAATGAAAATACACTTGAATTCCTTTTTGTCTAGTTTTCTCCTCTTTTCCTTGGGAACATGGACAAATGCATCATATCCAAATACTTTAAGATATGAAAGAGAAGGCTTCTTACCGAACCATACCTCATGTTGAGTCGTGTTGACTAGTGTTGACGAAGGAGACATATTCACTGGATATTCTGCAGTGTCGACTGCCTCTGCCCAGAATTCTCGTGTGAGCCTAGCACCATTGAGCATGCTCCTTGCCTTGTCCATAAACATTCTATTCATTCTTCCAACAAATCCATTTTACTATGGGGTATATGGTGTGGTATTTTGGTGTGCTATCCCACACTGCTTGCAGAACTTCTCAAAATCCTTTCCACAAAATTCACCACCATTATCAATTCTCAACACCTTAATCTTGTTATCTATCTAGTTTTCTACAAGAGATTTAAACTCTTTGAATTTCTCGAAAACTTGTGATTTATTCCTCAAAAAATATATCCATTTATTCTTGGAAAAATAATCTACGAAGGAGACGTAATGCAGGGATCCACCAAGTGAAGGCACTATTACATGGCCAAAAACATCAGTATGAACCAATTCTAGAATCCCCTTTTCCCTTGTCACTCCAGATGGGAACCTGGCCTAATTTTGTTTTCCATATATGCAATGTTCACAAAAATCAACTTCTAAATTACAACCAGGAAAACCTTCGACCATAACTTTGTTATGCATAACTCGAAGTCCTTTTTCTCCAATGTATCCCATTCTCTCGTGCCATAACATGGTCAAGTCGACTTGA
>SNQJ01S0104263.1:11921-42163 GCA_010110895.2 Picea sitchensis | reverse complement strand
TATTCTGTCACGTTTTGTTCCAGATCCAGGTGGATCTGGGGAGATTGGTCTGTGTCTGCACTCACGAATTTATCCTTAAACACTAGGGTTAGGTTTTTGGATGTATAGGATTTTGGCATTCATGAGTAATAGAAGGGGATATGGATCCTCATTGTAATCCATTCTTCTTAGACGGATGCACGTAGCAACCACATCTCTTCTCAGAGATAACTACCACCATTCGAGTAAGTTTTAGTTCTACAGTTTTACAGTTTCAACCTATTTCAATATTTAAGAGAAGATATTGTTCACTGAATATTTGTGTTATTATTCCTATCTCTGTGTTTATTGTATTTAGTTTGCTAATCAGTTTTTTCCGATCCTAAATCCGGACCAATCAACCTACTAATCCTCAAAAGTTACAACATAGTGAGAAAGGAATGTATATAGTGTACTATAGTAGAGGTTAGGAAATAAAAATCATAAAAAGGAAGAAAAAAGTAGAAAAAGGAAGAAAAAATTTGAAAATAAAGAAAATACAAAATATAGGGAAATATCATGCACAACAGATAGTGGAATCAGCGCGAAAAAGAGAAAAAGTAATTGTGCATAGCATATGGGTGACAGGAAGCAAACACTGTGCACTAAGGAAAAAGTTACAGCGGAAAAGTATGGTGCATCGAAAAAGTGCAGTGCACCAGCAAAGGGGTCAACGATCAAAAACGTAAAAAATCATCTGTCAGGACAAAAAGGTGTGATTTGGTCATTTATGAAACTGAATGAAGCGTACTCAACAAGCTTCAATGCATTAATAACAACTAAATAAGCTTCTCCAAGAATATTCAAGGAATTTATGTCTCCCTCTATATAAAGTGGAAACGCGGGCCAAACAAGACTTATTGTGCATTTGCAAACCCACAAAGCTAAGGAGAACAAAGACGAAAGGAGAACAAATGAGGTTAGAGATCATAGAAGCTAAATCTCAACAAAGGAACCAAGAACTACCAAAGATGGTACCTCCAAAAATTAGTCCACCAAGCCAAATAACACGGAAAACATGAAGCAACCATAGGTCACCGTAGGAAACTGTAGAGGCGGAGGAGGAATTTACAGAGAGAGACGGAATCGTCGATGTGCACGCAATTCCCTCGATGTAGGATAAACCAATGAGTTCCACATTTGTCGAGGAAGAATAAGCATCCTCGAAGACAACTGATATGGATATCGACTCGCACGATAGTGCGCAGGGCCAGAAACCTTCAACTACAGGCAATCGACCGCAACCTTCCAGGGTCGAAGCGGTCTACAGAATGAATGGTGGGGATAGAGATAGGACAAATTCTGATAAGCCAAGACCACAATGTGTGGTGGGGCCCATGTAGTAGGAGGAAATATATATAGAAGATATCATAGGGAAACCAGAGTCGGGCGGGCAAGACAAAGAATGAGAGGTTGGGACCTATAGCATGTCGGTAAAGAGAAAGGGAAAAAAACCCATTACACATTCCTCATGCACACATCTCGATGCCTCTATAGTATTTTCACGCATTCCACATGGGGTGTAGGCTATGCAAAAATTACTAGGATACGTTGAAGGATTGCGGTACACAGACCACGATGTGTCTGCATTAATCCCTAAATAGTGGCACATTACCCCTTAATTGGGGAATATTACATTAGTAATGCTAGTTTATTTATGTTGGCTTGGGTCCATTAGTTGTAATTGTACCTCCTTGTCTCCTATATATACCAAGGAGACCTTTCCATTTGGAATCATCTTGTATTTGGAAATTTATGTGGTGTATAAGGAGGTTTCCCCCTTTTAAAGGCTTATTATTTGAAATTCTCTCTTTTTCAAGTGTTGAGTACTTATTCTGAGGGTTTTTTATGGTAGTTTGATATTTGGTTCTTAAAATTTGGTATCATAGCTCAAGGTCTTGGGGTTTCGCTGCTACATCTGAGACATCTTGGAATTCTCACTATAAATTTTTTTCTACGATGTTTCAGAAGGAACCCCTTGGCGGATATTTAGTAGACAGAGCAAGATATGTTGGGTTAAACTTTCATCTCTTGAGGCATTATAATTTCAGAAATATAGAATTTGTAATATAGGGTTATGGAATCATCCATAATTTAGTCATCATGGAATTTTGTTGGACACACATACCACACTTAGCGGGGGGGTGAATGAATGTGGGGCTCTTTTTCCCAAAACTTCCCTCTTGCACAAAAACTCATCAATTAGCATTCAACATTTATTCATTACCCATTGTTGTCATTTATAACCAGTTAGATGTGAGAACATATCAGCAATATATCATCAACAAGTCATCACCACAATGAACACAAAGAACACAAGATGCATGTACAATTTTCTTTTATTATGGACTTCAATCCTTGGGGTTTATCAACAACAACTAAATAGAGTACAAATCTACAAGAGCACCAGCTCTCTATGCAAGACTCATCTTACATTCTCAGCACCAACTGAGATGAGGAAACAATCCTCAACAGATATCAATCTGTCAACGGGTATGCGACCTGTCAATAGTGCAACCCGCGTGTGTACATTCCCTGAATCACTACAGCCTACGTGTGAATGTGGCCAGTGTATAATGCAACAAGCATATGCTTCTGAGAAACTAGGGTTTTGCTTTTCTTCACATGCTCGGATCCTCTGCAACCTACAATCACTTTCTCTTCTATCTTCCACTATCCAAATTGACCCACAACCAGTGACAACATCCAAACTCTCCAATACCTTGCTCATGCTCCACAACAATTCAATATGAATGCTATCTCAATCATGTATAAATAACTAGTATACCATAGCAATCATGTCACTACTGAATCACAAGAGTGCTGCTCACTCCATCAACCAAATCAACCAAACAAAGCCACATCATAGAAGCCATAACAAGAATTCCCTAAAAATTCACAACACATCAAACAATAGCATCCATCAAGACAATAATGTAACCATACCAGTGTCTCAATGATAGATCTAAGGCCATAAAATGCATATCTGGAACTTGCCTCATCATCCAAGAGCTTGGAACCAGATCAAACACAAATATCCATGATTTTATCGACTCCACGCTCCCTATACATAGTCATCCCATGTGTACACTCACCCTATACACAACTAGCCCACGTGTACACGCACCCTATACACAGATAGCCTGCGTGGACATCAAAAAATAGGGTTTTCTGTGAATCCGAGACTTTTTCCATCAAGATCTCTGACATTGACGAAACTTTGATGCATTCATGAGACACTCCTCTCGCTCTCTTCCACAGAATAGATCTTCAATCATGCTCAATATATCCACACCAATAGGATGCTCTCACAAGAATCTCTCCATCAATACTCGATAAGATATTCACAAAAAGCTCTCCATTCATCCACAAAAGGGATTCTCACCACATGTGCATTTTACAAGAGATCCTAGATTCTTATTTATACTTTCATCTTCTAGGTCACTTAACCCATTTTTAGGTTACTTAACCCATTTCTAGGTCACTTAACCTATTCCTATTTTCCTTATTTTAGGGTTAACCACTTTCCATGAATGAAAGTTCTCCAATACTTTATCATTTAAATATTTCTTCTTGATTTTCCTTCATTTTATCATTTAGATAATCTTTTCTTGAATTTGTCCTTTACTTTATCATTTAAAATAATGATCTAGCTAACTTTTCAATAACTGACTTCTTTGACCTTTTAGGCTTCAAACATATAAAAGCGGTCCTTCAACCGTACGATATAACTCTCAAACCATGAGGAGTTATGTGATATTCCACAACCTATAGGAAATGGCATGTCAAGCACTATCCATATAGGATAGTTTCTGCTTTCTTCATTGATCTTCATCTCATAAATCCACATGCAAGAATGGGTCCTCAACCATTCTTCTAGGATAACTCAATCAGAGTAAAAAGTGTCTTAGGTGAGGGATTTCACCATAGGAATACCACTTTGGAGTTCATCCATTTATGCACCTTATCAACGCCATGATAAGACAATAATGATTCATCTTTGCATCAATTCCTCACTGCATCATATATCAGCTATGTATCATCTTACGAAATGACAACTCATTGATCCATCTTCATCGATACATCATATCAATGATCCATCTTTATCAATTGGTTTCCACTTTGTATCTATCATTTGAAATCAATCAAAACCGTTCCATTTGCATCAATGACTTATGATCCAACAATATCCCACATAATCAAACCATTGGCATCAATGACAACATGATCAACAATCTCCCAAAATAGTCAAACCATGTAGCAATCAATGACAACATAAATCAAACCATTGGCATCAATGACAACATGATCAACAATCTCCCCCTTTGGTGAGTAAATACCAACATTGATGTCAATTCAGTTACCAATTATTCATGTCAACATGTAGACAAGGGCATGCGTTGTATCAATAGTCAATGTGACTATGTCTCCACATCAATCTCTCCCATCCAATGAACATCAATCACACATCAATGTATTATCTCTACTTGACATCAATGGAAAAGGGCTATTATCCTCTTGGGGTTGCTCTCCTTTGTCTTGTTTCCATGGCATCCGTCTCACTTTTGAACAGGGAATATCAATTTAATGAAACCTTGAAATACATGAACATGCTCCCCTTGTGACCGTAGCTCCCCTGGAATTATGCCTGCAGTGCTCTTTCTTCAAATATAGGGATCTTTTCTGGGTATGCATCGATAAATATCTCCTCCTAGAATCATGGGAAGAATGACCCTAAGGGTATGTCTCCCCATCTTCTTTGCAAAATATGACTAATATGCTGCTATGACCATCCTTGGACGTTTTATGCATCAAACTTGTGCTATACCATTCATCATGGAAACAAAATATAATCAACAATGAAATAGAGGAATCATGAACAATATATCAAACAAGTAAATCATGTACCCCGAAATGTACTACAAAATGCACTGCTTACCCATGTACATCAGCCAATAAACATCAACAATGTGTCAATATCATCCATGAAAATGTATCCACCATATGCCAACATGTGCATCTACTAATATGTAACATGTGCATCTACCAATTATGCTAATCATGTGCATCCTGTGTACTGACCATGTACATCTACCAACATGCCAAATGATATCATATCACTCATGATATGTCGAGTCATCGAACCAAGTGCCACAATCCGTATCAAATGACTACAATGTTGTGAAATAGAGTAATACCATGTATGGAGTGTACTATATGCACCAATACCACAAAATCTTGAGTCCATGTATGCCAAGTCCTACATAAAACACGTTCCAATGATCCAACCATATGTCTCGGCATGTAGCCCAATCCGTATGAAAAATGCATGCAACGTGATATCAACATATGCTTCTGTAATACATCCTTAAGATATACCAATACATGTACACCACCATCATCACAAAATGAGTAATTGAAATCTAGCGGATCAACATCAATCATACTCATGGGTTAGTTCCGTGCACCCAAGATTTATTTTTATATTATGCAGGTATTGATCTCACCATCCGGCCACAATGAAAAAAGTCGCCGGAGACCTACAATAAACAATGGGACCACCGCAATGGAGTTATGCCATCATCAAAATTGACCATGTTGCCTTTTTCCCAAGTCTTTTCAACATATACGCGGCCTGCTTCACAATAGAGCACGCATGTACATGACCTATTCAAGGTAAGAACAAATGGACATGTGATTGTCACCACTGTTACCTACGTGTTCCTTAGTAGATGACACTATTGTACTTCCCTTCAGTCTTTCGATTAAATTATGGTTGATTGTCTTCTTCACCCACTTTGTAGATGACCCTTTTCTCGAGACTGAGCAGGCATCCATCTTGATGTCTCCCTTTCTTTTTTCATTCCTTCTTCTAGCCATGCTGTGAAGTCCTCATTCTGGACTTTCTTCTTGTGTTCCAACACTCCTAGGTTTTGTGGCCAAATCCTTTTCTGATTCATACCATCTCATGGTGTTACGATGAACAACAATATGTCCTACTAGATCACATATCCAACACCTCATGGTGTTGCCATAATCTTCATTATATCTCTTTTCATAAGATCTGCATTCAAAGCTTTGTGACCATATCCATTACATGAATAACAATGCCATGAAAAATACTTTCATGCCTTTGCTTTGGTGTCCCAAAATGGCTTCTTGATGTCTTCCTTGCTTTGTACTTTTGAAATTTTCTTTGACTTGTGTAGATGGTTCTTTGCAACATTATCTTCTTTCTTTGATGGACATACCTCATGCTTCTTTGGGGAATTTGCTTGCTTCGTGTGTATTCTCCTTTGTATCCAAGACTGATTTATCACATGATGGTCCTTAACATTTCAAGATCTCATCCGAGATTCTTGAGGCTATTCAATAATTTATTTGACTTTTCCACCTTCTAGGGTCAGCAATTTGACTTCTAATTTACAGCAGATCTTCCTTTTCATTTATTTGAATCTTCAAGCCTAGTTCACGTATTCTTTTGGATTCTTCTATTTGGGTCTTGAGATGGACAATAGTTTCAAAATTTTTGTTAGTATCATCTTCTACATTCATATCTTTTTTTCTATCTTTTTAGTCTTGTGATCTCTTCTTCTTTTTCTTCTAATTGAGGTCTTATTGCTCTCTTCTTGTTCCTTGATCATTCCTTTAATTTCAAGATGTTCCTTTGACTCCTCCTGAAACTTCTTAGTGTTATTCAAGAGGCAGGTTATAGTGTGTGTATAAAAATGATCACTTCTATACATGTATAAACCCTCTTCAATTTCCTTTTGAAGTTTAATAGATTTCCTTCTATTCTTTTCATGGGATAAATACCACAAAATAAAAGCTTTACACAAGCGGTTCTACATCTTCAACTTCTTCACTTGTAGAAAATTCATCATCATCATTGCAATCAAGGGGTTTTAGTGTTCCTTACCTTCATTTGGTATGCTTTGCTTTCTTCCTTTTGCCAACATCATACATAATTCTTTGCCTTCATCTTTCAAGATCTTCCTCTTATTGCTATTATCACTTGATTCTTTATCTTCACTTGAAATGTTTTTCAAAATCCACATGTAGAAATAATGCATTCAAAGAGTTTTTGATGATTCTTTACCTTTTGATGATCTTGATGGAGTGGTCTTCAATTTCTTCTTCCTCTTCCTTTGTCATATCTCCTCTAGCTTTAGCCATAAATCCTTAGCGGAAGTGCATTGTCCAATGCTCTCTTTGATAGGGGCTTGAGAGTCCACTAAGAATGAATGCTTGAGCCAATGCATCATTCTTTCCTTCATTTTGTTGTAAGCTTTGACTTGTTCTTCAGCGGAACATATCTGATGATTTACCTTCCAAATTGGTGCTCCCATTGTCTTCAAATACACTCTCAGCTCTCTATTCCTCCAAGTAGAATAGTTTTCCTCATCAAGGTTGGAACTTCATCATCCATTTGTGTGTCTATGGATCTCCTTAGAATAGTTTTCCTCATCAAGGATTGGAACTTCATCATCCATTTGTGTGTCTATGGATCTCCTTCAATCTTGTTAAGGATTGTAGTGAAGGCCCACTCCAATACCAATTGTTGGACACACCTACCACACTTAGAGGGGGGCTTAATGAGTGTGGGGCTCTTTTTCTGACAACTTCTCTCTTGCACAAATACTCATCAATTAACATTCGACATTTATTCATTACCCATTTTTGTCATTTATAACCAGTTAGATGTGAGCACATATGAACAACATATATCAGCAATATATCATCAACAAGTCATCACCACAATGAACACAAAGAACACAAGATGTATGTACAATTTTCTTTTATTACAGACTTCAATCCTTGGGGTTTATCAGCAACAACTGAATAGAGTAGAACTCTACAAGAGAACCAACTCTATATGCAAGACTCAACTTACATTCTCAGCACCAACTGAGATGAGGCAACAATCCTCAATAGATATCAATTTGTCAACAGGTACGTGACTTGTCAGTAGTGCAGCCCGCGTGTGTATGCACCCTGGCTCACTACAGCCCGCGTGTGTATGCACCCTGGCTCACTACAGCCCGCGTGTGAACATGGCCATTGTATAATGAAACAAGTGTATGCTTCTGAGAAACTAGGGTTTTTCTTTTCTTCACATGCTCAGATCCTCTGCAACCTACAATCACTTTGTCTTCTATCTTCCACTATCCAAACTGACCCACAATCAGTCACAACACATCCAAACTCTCCAATAGCTTGCTCATGCTCCACAACAATTCAATATGAATGCTATCTCAATCATGTATAAATAACTAGTATACCATAGCAATCATGTCACTACTGAACCACAAGAGTGTTTCTCACTCCATCAACCAAATCAACCAAAAAAAGCCACATCATAGAAGCCATACCAAGAATGCCCTAAGAATTCAAAACACATCAAACAATAGCATCCATCAAGACAATAATGTAACCATACCAGTGTCTCAGTGATAGATCTGAGGCCATAGAATGCAGATCTGGAACCTGCCTCATCATTCAAGAGCTTGGCGCTAGCTCAAACACAAATATCCATGATTTTATCCACTCCATGGTCCCTGTACATAGTCATCATGCATGTACACTCACCCTATACAGAGCTAGCCCGTGTGTACATACACCCTATACACAAACAACGTGCGTGGACATCAAAAAATAGGGTTTTCTGTGAATCCAAGACTTTTTCCATCAAGATCTCCGACATTGCCGAAACTTTGATGCGTTCATGAGATCCTCCTCTCGCTCTCTTCCTAAGAATAGATCTTCAATAATTCTCAAGAGATCCACACCAATAGGATGCTCTCACAAGAAGCTCTCCATCAATACTCCACAAGATATTCACAAAAAGCTCTCAATTCATCCACAAAAGGGATTCTCACCACATCTGCATTTTACAAGAGATCCTAGCTTCTTATTTACACTTTCATATTCTAGGTTACTTAACCCATTTTTAGGTTACTTAACCCATTTATAGGTCACTTAACCTATTTTCCTTATTTTAGGGTTAACCACTTTCCATGAATAGAAAGTTCTCCAATACTTTATCATTTAAATATTTCTTCTTGATTTTGTCACTTCATTTTATCATTTAAACAATCTTTATTGATTTTGTCACTTTACTTTATCATTTAAATAATGATCTCTTATTTTCAAGAACTTTGACTTCTTTGACCTTTTGGGGCTTCAAACCATCATATAGGGGTCCTTCAACTTCGTAGAGCCATAACTCTCAAACCGTGAGGAGTTATGTGATACTCCACATACCACCAAAAATGGCATGTCAAGCACTATCCATATAGGATAGTTTCACCAACAAATTCATTGATCTTCATCTCATTAATCCACATGCAATTATGGGTCCTCCAACCATTCTTCTAGGATAACTCAATCCGTAAAGCATCTTCCCGTGAGGTCTTTCAACATAAGGGGACCACTTTGGAGTTCATCCATTTGTGCACCTTATCAACTATGATAAGACAATAATGATTCATCTTTGCACCAATTCACCACTGCATCATATGTATCAACTATGTATCATGTATCAATGACAACTCATTGATACATCTTCATCAATGCATCATATCAATGATCCATCTTTATCAATTGGTTTCCACTTCGACATCTATCATTGACATCAATCAAACCAAGCCATTTGCATCAATGACGTATGATCCAACAATATCCCACATAATCAAACCATTGGCATCAATGACAACATGATCCAACAATCTCCCAAATAGTCAAACCATTGGCATCAATGACAACATGATCCAACAAATTTCACTATAAAAATTTTATGTAATGTTTCAGACCCTGAAATATGGAGTATATCCATAGAAAGTATCAGTGTATCTGTGATAAAAATTTCATCTTCTGGGTCATCCGACTTTTGTAGATACACCCTATGCAAGATAAGGTATCTGACTAGTCACATTAACCAGTCTAAAAATGGTCTTCTTCAGTGAGTATTCAAATTAAGTGAGACTAGTTGCATTGGATAGTGGACAGGCTATAGTATATCTAGGAAAAGTTTCAATATCAAATATCATATATTGTGATCTCGGCATGCTTTACAAGTACGCTCTCCTAGAAGGGACAAAAATCAGCAAGTTGTGGGGAAGTTACCATAACTTAGACTTGGAACATCCACTTTTGATCAAATCTATGGAATTGTAGAGAAGACATATAAGAGAGATACAAAAAGAAATTTGCATACTCAGAAGGGCTAAAATTTTGGAGCTACAACAGAAGAAATATCATCTAGCAGAACCACCTCGAAATGAAGGTTTAAAAGTTATTCCTGGCTAACATGTTACCAAAAAAGGAAATTTCTACACCAAATAAGCCTCCAGAAATTCCTACTTGGACTCTTGATGAGGGTGAAGAAATGAGCAGGGACATAAATGATTTACTAAAGAATACAGTAACAAAATATGAACTACAAGGGATGATGGATTCAAATGAAGCTAAGTTGGAGGCCATAATGGATACTAAGATGGATGGTTTAAAAAGGGAGATCATGGAAGCATTGAAAAAATTCCTAATAGAGAGGAACCTGAAAGTAAAAATGTATCCCATGAAATTCATGATGAGTACACAAGGAAGATGAATCAAGAATGGAGAAGCTCCAACTTTGGGTTGAAGACCAACCACTTTCCTAAGATTGATATGAGTAATTTTGATTGAAAGGATCCAATCACATGGATACTTCAGATGGAGCAATTCTTTGATCTACATGATGAGCCACATACACAAAAGGTACAAATTGATTCTTTATATTTAGAACCCAATCAATTTTTGTGGTATCGATGGCTTTGTTATCGCAAATCACTCATCATTTGGACAATTTTCATGGAATAAATGATAGCACACTATGAGGATACAAGGAGAAATACCTTCTTTAGCCATTTGATAAATCTCAAGCAAAAGGGTTTAGTTGCAGAGCACATTGAGAACTTCCAAAGATTGAATATAAAGGTAACGGATATTCCAGATGAGTACTTGATTGATTTATTCATAGGAAATTTAAAGGATAACACTCAACATGAGGTTTGCCTTTGGGAACCCAAATCATTGGAGAATGCATTCAGGGTGGCGAGAAATGTTGAAAGTAAAAATATGGCAATGGCTACTAGAAGGACCACTCCTAACATATATCGAGAGAATAGTGTTCCTTCTTCTAAAGAGCCTCAACCTACAAGGTTGACACCTCAACAATTGGAGGAAAGAAAAGAAAAAGGTTTACATTTTAATCGTGAAAACAATTATAGTAAGAGACATAAGTGTGGTGATAAGAAATTATTCTACTTAGATTGTAAAGAGGAAGAAGAAAAAGAACAAGAACCATCTGAAGATGAAAACATAGAATATATTTCCTCTGAAGAGTTGACTCCCACGATATCATGTAATGCATTGGCTAGAATTAGCACTCCTCAAACCTTCAAGATCGAAGGGTATATCAAAAAGAAAAAGGTAATAGTCCTAATTGATTCCAGTAGTACTCATAATTTCATTCACTATAAATTAGCCAAAGCTCTCAATTTCTTTATATATCTAGCGCTAGAGTTTCAAGTAACGATTGCATATGGAGGAACTACCAATTGCTTAGGAAAATGAAATAAGATCAATATTACTATGGGGGAATATGTAATGAATAATCCAATGATTTCTATACCCATGGGTGGTGTTGATGTCATACTTGAATCCAATGGTTACAATCATTAGGAATAGTGGCTTTTAATTTTCAAGAACTTTTCATGAAATTTTCATTGGAAGGAAAATAAATTTATTTAAGGGGTATCACAGGGAAACTGAGTAAGGTGATAAGCTATAACGGCATGAAAAAATTATTGAAAAAGGGGAATCAAGGTGTAATTGTACAATTATGCTCACTATATTTTCAAACATCTATGCCATCTATTCCCCTATATCTCCAAGGGATCATTAATAATAATTCCAAAGTATTTGAATATATTCCCAAAGGTCTTCCACCCACGCGAAATCATGATCATGCTATTCACTTAAATCCTGGGATTGTTCCTCCTGACATCAGGCCTTATAGATAACCTTATGCCTAGAAGAGTGAAATTGAGCGTATGGGTGAAGAAATGTTAGAGGCTAGGATTATTAGACCTAGCCAAATTTCTTACTCTACACAAATGGTAATGGTACTCAAGAAAGAGGGATCATGGCATATGTGTCCAAATTGTAGAGAGCTCAACAAGATCACTATTAAAGATACATTTCCCATTCTCGTCATTGATGAATTTTTATATGAACAACATCGACCAATCTATTTCACAAAGTTGGATCTCCATTCAGGGTATCATCAGATTAGAATGAAGGAAGAAAATATCCCCAAAAAAGAATTCTGAACTCATGAAGGCAATTATGAATTTTTGGTCATGCCATTTGGCCTTACAAATGCACCTTCCACATTCAAAAGGATGATGAATTCCATTTTCAAGCCCTTCCTTTGAGTATTTGTGTTAGTATTTTTTGATGATATACTAATCTATATAAAGTCTTGGGAGGATCATGTGTGACATGTTGACAAGGTGCTACAACTACTAAAGGAGCAACAACTATATACCAAACCATCCAAATGTTTCTTTGGGGTGAAGGAGGTAGAGTATTTGGGTCATATTGTATCTCATGATGGTGTTCAGGTAGACCCTAACGAGATTAAGACCATGATGGACTGGACAATTCCCAAAACATTGAAGAATCTTAGAGGATTTTTGGGTTTGACAAATTACTACCACAAGTTTGTTAGGAACTATGGAAGAATAGTGTTGAAGAAAAGATATGAATGATCTTACTCAAGCATTTTCAAATTCTTCTTGGCTAAAGAAAAATGTACGGGAATTTCAACCTATGTTTATATCCATCAAAATTAATATCCTAACTCACAAGTATTGATTACAAGTGCTTAGGCTAGTCTTTTTATAAATAAAATCTTGCTGGAAAATTCATTATTTATATGATTTTATGAATATAAAAGTTGTTGAAATAAATGTAGAGACAAAAGTAAAGACATCAAGATGATAATCAAGATAGATGAGACATAAATAAATCCTTTATTTCATTCCAATTCACCAAAGAGTCATTCTTTTTACAAAATTTCATGCAGAAATTTTAGACCAAAGTCAAACTTAGACATCCCCGATGGAACATACAAAAGGACCTTTGATAGAAAATAAAAAATCAAACTCTAAAAGATGGATCAACTTGCCACAGATTGCTACCCACTCAAATATGCACAATAGCCTTTGTCAATCATGAAAACTAATTCACAAATAGACAAGTCTACACAGACTATCAAAGATAGATCAACACCTCTGAAAAACAAGTGTCTGAATGATGTAACTCATCCTTGAATCTTGTTGTCTACAATAAGACCCTGCTATCATAAAAAAGAAGTAGGCTTATGATAAATTAAGGAATGAATGAAAACTGAACTATCTCAGCATAAACTCAAAGAGAAAACCTTAGTATGCTTCTCCTTCTATCCTCCTCTTGTTCCTCCCCTTCCTTTTTCCTTTAAGCATATTAGAATTGGTTGAAGTAGTTGAACTACCTCATTAGTTAAGTTAATTAAAAACTCAACCAAATTTTAGTTAAGGGGGGAAAAGTAATAAATCATAATAAGGTTTTTTAAATAATTAATAATAGTAGGTGGGATCCCTTGTGACTCCCTTTAGCTCTTAACAATCATAACATAACTAGTTGATTAAGCAAAGCACCACTCCTTGTGACTCCCATCATCACATTCACATTTGACAATTTATCTCATTGATATTTGAAATTATTTTCAAAAAATATATTACTCATATATCCAAAGAAAACATGTTGTCCAAAACTTCTGAAGTCAAATGTCATCAACAATAAATAAAATAAAACTTAAAAACCATATTTTCCACTCTGAGATGCAATTTTTCCTTGATTTCTACTGTCACCCTTTGATTTCTCTGAAGGCGCAATCAAAATAATACCCACAACATATACATTGGATGGACATGCCATGATTACCATGATTGCAATAGTCACATTCGACAATTTAAACACCAGTCACAACAATCATTAACTCAACTTATCATGTTGTAGGAATTCCACACATACCCACGCATCACGCATGAGTAATGTTGTGACTTAATCAATTAAAAATAGTGTTGGGTTATCGATTCAATAATCACAGTGTAAAAGACAACGTCTGTCTGTTCGATTTAACCAATCATCCAACTAACCATGTTGAGCTTATCCATTCAATTATAATAACAAATGTAGTGACTAGATACCAAAACCAACACCAGTGTCAACATAATCAACGAGGTGAGCCAGTAATCAAACTCTGTCGACAATACACCACCAATACATGAAAACCAACAGTATACCTAACAGGCCATAACAGTCCCCTCTATCAACACTCGAGCTTGGAAAAAAAGGGTTTTCTCCGTGGACCAACACAAGGAGACTGGAGTCAACTCCTCTCATCATTGAAAACCTCTAAGACCAATGGTGCACACACAGGGTACACCACAATTGACTTCACAAACAGGGTGACAATTCGCGTGATAGGAGAGACTTAAGATCAGAGGAGCAAGTCTCCATTTTGGCCTTGTAACAATACTTAGCACATGCAGGTATAACCCTCGTGGATCTCCCAACCAATCAAATAACAACGCTGAGATGAAACAAAGCCGAGAAGAAGCAATATAAACCATTGCACAACCCTTAGTAGCATGAATAACCCATACCCAAGTGAAATAGTGTGCAGTTATACAAGGCGTTTCAAACCCAGTAAATCCCATAACATCACACGACTCGGCATGGTCATAAGAAAGCGTGGAGACGACCAACCAATCTGGACCGAATAAAAACCATTCAAATAAAACAAATAAGAATGACAGAGGGCCTTCATGGCTTATAATACTCAGAATGATCAATAACACTGTTACTTCAAACATTATTGCAATGAAAACCACACCAACGATTTAATCCAGAAAAATATCACAAATCTACACAGTTGTCAGACTTAAAGAAAGAAAAGACCCATAAATTCTGAGCCAATATCTATTTCATAACCAGAGCAGATTCATGGATGGCGAAAAGGCATACCTGTAACCAAAAGCACCTTAAAACGTGAGTTGGCCGAGCGTTTCTTCCTCTGGTTGAAAGTCGGAGCCTAACCACAACAAACACAGTTGAACAATAGCCCGACTAGGGTGGTGACCAATGGAAGGAGTAAGGGTGACATGCAGTAAATGGACATCGTCTCCACCCTCCAGTCATTAAATTCTTCAGTACACGTCAATCCATTAATCCATTAACCAGTCAATTAAACCATGCATTGGAATTAGCATCTATCACTTGTCAAACACGCCACCCGCATCATATCTTACCATTTCGAACTATACGATAATGCATATTAACCATGTCTTTGTATAAATCAATAAATCACATAGCTATTAAATTGTTAGCTATGATTATCAATGGTCATTTCAATTTCAATTTCAATGCATGTAAATTAGTATATTAGCATAGTCTAGTCCCTTCGTTTTTCATTTTGTTACATTTCTTTTATTTCTTTCCCACTTCTCTTATATAGTATTACTAACATGTCTCTTGTGCAGGTGTCCTAGTAATGGATCCAATAATAGATAGAAATGATAAAAATGGACAACATAGGCTGTCGTAACATAAAATTTGAGCCTAGAGCAGCAGAAAAAATACATAACATTCCTTATCCATCATCCAATTGTCACAATTAGAACCAACACATAATAGGCCTTATCCATTGCCAATAAAACCAAGATTTCATCAACCATGTAAGAAGTGTCGAATGATAGCATAAACATGAAATAAGAATCAAATATTATCTCCCAATCTACAAGGGGATCCCACCTACTAGTATTATTTATCTTGTTAGCTTATAATAATAGGCTTTAGCAATACTTTGCGGGAAAAACCTCTTTGCGATTTTAATTGTCAACAAACTAGCGAATCCATAGGGAAATTTGTTTTCAACAGATTTAGAACTCATAAATCATGGTTTTGTAGACCAAGAACAACATGTTAATAAAATACTCAAATGGATGAAGGAAAGGAAAGCATAAGTAGGAGATATCCCCCAAAAACAATTTTAGAAAAAAGTGGAAGCAAATAAAAAATTCAAGGGTGCTTTCAGGGAAACCATCGTAACAACTATGTAAGCATGATTTTTATTGACTAACAATGCTTTGTAGGAGTGTCATTGTGGCAGAGCTAATCCAACTTCTTATTTTTACCAAATTAAATAAAAGATGGTAAGAAACAAAATCATGATAGAAGTAAAATTGCAAGATTAAAACAACAACAATAAAATGACAGAAACGCAAAAGTAGTAAGAAAATTTTAAAACATAAAGCCGAAGTGAAACTACTATAAAGCAAAAAGAAAATAGCGCAAAATTGAAAGCATAGCTAGGTTACTAGTATACAAAAAAAATCGAACAACATTAGAAATTTTTATGTTGGTCCCTTGCAATGTTTCAAGAGAGAACCGTTAGTGCTGTAGGAAAACCATTGCTCCTGTAAATCCTTTAGAATGTAAGAGTTAGTATCGAGGACAAAAGAAATTTTGAAAGGACCTAGAAATAACACTTGGAATTATGAGATAATTATCAGCCCCTAAACGTATATGATTAGATCATCAAGGTAGATATGGACATTGATCAATTCATCAAGATTTGTGTGTATAGGTATTTTAAAAGTGGTACTTTCATTAGGTAAGCCATAAAACAGGCATTTATAAGTCACTATACTCAAATTAGTGATAACAGTGTTTTTGTGAACATCTGCCCCTTTTTCCTTGATTTTACTGTAACCCAAAAAGTTGTCAAGCAAGGGCCTCATCTATGACCTTACAACCATGCAAAATCATCTCCATATTGAGAGGAGGAAAACGATTTCTCATATTATCTTGACTAAAAGTGAGAAGATTAATGCAGGTTATAATATGATCAATGGTCTTTGAGACAAGTACCCAATTGGAAACCCGTTCGGGGTAGACTGGAAAAATAATCCTAGGCCTTAAGAAATTTTCCAACTCCCTTTGAAAAGTTGCACTAAATGCAGAGTTAATAAGTCTTTTTTTTTCTAGATGGTTTCATGACTTCATTAATGGGGATAGCATGCTGAATAAGACCAGGATCAAAACCACGAAGATCCTCATAACACCAAGAAAAAACATCTTGAAATCTACCAAGTAGCTTGGCCAACTTCATTTTTTTTTTATCAGAACATTGGACACTTATTTTAACATTCTTTGAAGATTTGAGTGCCCCAATATCCAAGGAGAGGGTTTCACCCACCTTCCTTCTTCACTCTCATTCTCTCTATATCTATTTATTGCCTACATCACCCAATTAAAATGAACTCTCAAGAGGATTCAATCCCTTAGGAGTCTTGTCGTCTTCTATGGATATATTTTCCTTGGGATTAGGAGGTTCATATTGAATGAAAGAAAAATCGCTCTCATCTTTAGGGAGAGCCTTCCAAGATTCTACATCATCATGGATATTTGGATGATATAGAGATTGAAAAGAAAAATCAGGCCTGTGAGGCAAAGGTTGTTGATTAGGAGAAGCTACAAAGATAGCCAACCGATCAACCATTGAATTTAATTCCCTCTTAACATGAGTGATGTTGAAATATAATAGGTTCAAGATAAGTGCCCAAATAGTTTAGGTATATCGTTCCATAAACTTGTTGCTAGGAGAGTATATCTTATGTACCAGGTTCACAACAAGCTCATAATCTCCAAAAACTGAAATGTGACTACAACCAAGATTATAGGCGTTTTCAATGCCTAATAATAAAGCTTTGAATTCAATGACATTGTTCGTACAAGCAAACTCCAACCTACAATACAAATTATGAATTTTCCCTACAGGTGAAACCAAGATAATGCCAACCCCATTACCTTCAATAGAGCATGAATCATCAAAGTGCATATGACACATATCATCATCTAAATCGATTTGTTCCAAAGGAATAATATCATCCTCAACAAAGATTGAATATACTCCTAGGTCCTCCTCTATATAGTTTACATTAGGTTGTGGAACACTCTCTATGTAGGGTGAAATTCTTCCCTCTCTAAGGACTATAATGTTATTACCATTCCGTGGAACAGATAAATGTGTCCCATCGAGTGAGAGATATCCACCTATTAAGGCTTTCCAATATCTTCTGAAGATAATTGAGTAATTTATTACTAGCATATCGATCACCTGAATACTAAAGGTTGTCCTTATTTTAGGGTGTGCGCATAAAACTAAGGTTACATATTTAATCTCACCTATGGTCATTTGTTGTGGGATATTATAAGAGAGCATGCTTCTGGCATTTTCATTTGTACAAGACAAGCCTAGCTCTTCCATAATAATCTTCGACATCACACTTGGGCCTGAACTACCATCAATGAGGCAACAATGGGCAATCTTATCCATAATCTTTACAGAAATATAAAAAGGGGGATTTTTTATAGGGTATCTAAAGTTATGTACACCTACTTTATTTACATACAAATCCTCTTCGTTTACCTCTTCAGAAAGATTGGCTACAAAAAAATCTTTTCCCTCCATGAATTGTTTCAGATGCCTTTGTTGCTCAGGGACGACAACCATTCCCAAAAGGGTTGCATTTGCTTTGATGTTGGCCAACTGATTTAAGATATTGTATTTGAAAGAGGGGAGAGGAGGAGTAATTCCTTGACTCTCAAGAACCCTAGGAACCTGAACAGTAACAATGGATGAGAATGAGCTCAGGCTAGAAGAATTGCGAGGAGGATCAAATTTGTCCTTGGGAGCATAGTCTTTGTTCCTAGTATTGATGATCATGACATCTTATGGCTCCACAAAAGCTAGGACAATGATAGTAGTTTCTGGTCTTTTACCAAATATCTTATCTCTGGCACTCTTCCTTATCTCACATGTGGATTCCTCGTGGTGTTCCTTGCAGAAGTTACACCAACTTCGAGGCAAGATAGCTTTAGGATAAAAATCATTTTCAATTGAATTTCTAAAGGGGGGTACAGAAGAGGATGACGCTCCATGGGTGAGAGGGGAGATAGTTCCCTTTCTCTCGAACACTCTCATACAATTATTCATATTTTGTACTAGTTGTAAGAGGACAGACATATCTATTTGTTTAACCGATTCTCCCTGGGGAAGACCTGTTCTTGCAAGATGTTCTTCATACTCTGAACAAGTATGTAGAGAGGAACCAAGATTATCAATGGATTTTTCCTCAAGCCTATGACAGTAGGGGAAAGGTAATGCATTGTAGTAATGAATGAAAGTGGCTTGGTTCTGAGGTCGAATGAGTTTAGGTATTTGATTGTATAACTTGGTGAAACGCAAGTTGAAGGACTTGATGGTCTCACCATCCTTATAGGTGATGTTATTGTATTCCCATAAATTCTCGGTTGGGCTTTTAGATTTCCCATAATTGGATCTTAACCAATATATTAACTCCCAAGTAAACAAAATCTTAGGAGGAAGGTCAAAGAAATCAACTGCAGCCTTTCCTTCCAAGGAATTGATGAATAAGTGCATGCAAGTATCATTGTCATTGGCTCCTATATTATGAAAAGAATTAGAAAATGTCACCAGGTGTTCGTTTGTAGTGACCGTGTTATTTCTTGAAAACCTAGGAAGATGTTCTTTGAATTTAGGAAGTGGTCAAGTAGCAGTTTCTAGGTTGAGAGGAGAGGACACATGCCATGGTGTGGTTGTGGCATCTTCTTCAAATTGAAAAAAGCCCATACTTTTTAGTGCCTTTGGTGGGATTTGTGGTAGATTAGACAGGGATATGGTGGCTATATAAGCTACCAATCAATGAAGAAGATGAAGATTGATAAGAGGAAGCACTTCCCATGCCACCAGAGCCACCACTAGATGCCATATTGTGGATGCTATATGTGGGAAAGAAAGACGATCTGGATGAATCAGAAAAAGTTCTCCTTAGAGCACTTTGTTGGGTAGATAACACAACATTCCTTCTTCCTATTTCAACAATAGGATTAATTTCAGGTGATAAGCTCTTCTTCTTCTAGAAACACGAGAGTCTAAGGACATGAAAGAAAGGCCAACTGAAGAAACAAGAAGGTTACTGTTGATTTCTATGCTGTCTATGTGTAGCTTCCCAACATTCTCGGGCACTAATATCTCGTTCAATTGTTTCCCATGAATGATTAAGCTCCGCATGAGTATTGTCAGTGTCTAAAATGGTATTAAATAGGTCCAAAGCAATGCTGGTCTGATCTTGAAGATCGGGCTCAATATTGGGTTGCCTTGCAACATGCACAATCATTAAGAAAAAAAAATAGTCAAAGAATCAATATCAAAAAAATACTTGTATCGATGAAAATCGAGTATGAAAATTAACCAAAGAGATATCGAAGATCTCCCCAGTACAGTCGCCAAATAAATGTTGAGGAAAAGATATGAATGATCTTACTCAAGCAATTTCAGATTCTTCTTGGCTAAATCAAAATAGAGGGGAATGTCACCCTATGTTTATAATCATCAAAATTAATATCCTAACTCACAAGTATTGATTACAAGTGCTTAGGCTAGTCTTTTTATAAATAAAAGCTTTCTAGAAAATTCATTATTTATATGATTTTCTGAATATAAAAATTGTTGAAATAAATGTAGACATAGAAGTAAAGACACCAAGATGATAATCAAGACAGATGAGACATAAATAAATCCTTTATTTCATTTCAATTCACCAAAGAGTCATTCTTTTTACAAAATTTCATGTATAAATTTGGACCAAAGTCAAACTTAGACATCCTCGATGGAACATACAAAAGGAGCTCTGAAAGAAAATAAAAAGTTGAACTCTAAAAGATGAATCAGCTTGCCACAGATTGTTGCCCACTCGAGTCTACACAAAATCCTTCGTCAGTCATGAAAACTAATTCACAAATAGACAAGTCTACACAGACTATCAAAGATAGATCAACATCTCTGAAAAACAAGTGTCTAAATGATGTAATACAACCCTGAATCTTGTTGTTTACAGTAAGACCCTACTATCATAAAAAAAAAATAGGCTTGTGATAAATTAAGGAATGAATGAAAACTGAACTTTCTTCGCATAAAATCAAAGAGAAAACCTTAGTATGGTTATCCTTCCATCCCTCTCTTGTTCCTCCACTTCCTTTTACTTTAAAAAAATTAGAATTGGTTGAAGTAGTTGAACTACCTCATTAGTTAAGTTAATTAAAAACTCAACCAACTTTTAGTTAAGGGGGGAAGAGTAATAAATCATAATAAGGGTTTTTAAATAAATAATAACTAGTAGGTGGGACCCCTTGTGACTCCCTTTAGCTCTTAACAATCATATCATAACTATTTAATTAAGCAAAACACCCCTCCTTGTGACTCCCATCATCACATTCACATTTGACAAATTATCTCATTGATATTTGAAATTATTTTCAAAAACTATATTACTCATATATCCAAAGAAAACAAGTTGTCCAAAACTTCTGAAGTCAACTGTCATCAACAATAAATAAAATAAAACTCAAAAACCATATTTTCCACTCTGAGATGAAATCTTTCCTTGATTTCTATTGTCACCTTTTGATTTCTCTGAAGGCGCAATCAAAATAATACCCATAACATATACAGTGGATGGCCATGCCATGATTACCGCAATTGCAACAGTCCCATTCGACAATTTAAACACCAGTCACAACAATCACTAATTCAACTTATCATGTTGTAGGAACGCCACACATACCCACGCATCACGCACGAGTAATGGTGTGACTTAATCAATTAAAATTAGTGTTGGGTTATCGATTCAATTATCACACTGTAAAAGACAACGACTGTGTATTCGATTTAACCAATCATACAACTAACCATGATGAGCTTACCCATTCAATTATAATAACAAATGCAGTGACTAGATACCAAAACCAACACCACTGTCAACATAATCAACGGGGCGAGCTAGTAATTAAACTCTGTCGACAATACACCACCAATCCATAACAACCAATAGTATACTTGACAGGCCATAACGGTCCCCTCTATCAACACTCGGGCTTGAGAAATCAATGGTTTTTTCTATGGACCAACACAGGGAGACTGGAGTCGACTCCTCTCATCAGTGAAAACCTATGAGACCAACCGTGCACACACAAGGTATTCCACAATTGACTTCGCGGATAGGGTGACAATTCCCTTGATAGGAGAGACTTATGAACAGTGGAGAAAGGCTCTATTTTCTCCTTGTAACAATACGTAGCAGACGCAAGTATAACCCTCGTGGCTCTCCCAGCCAACTAGCTAACAATGTTGAGATGAAACAAAGATGAGAAGAAGCAATGTAACCCAATGCGCAACCCTTAGTAGCATGAACAACCCATACCCAAGAGAAAAAGTGTGCAGTGACACAAGGCGTTTCAAACCCAGTAAACCCCATAACAACACATGACTGGGCATGGTGATAAGAAAGCATGGAGACGACCAACCAATCTAGACCAAATAAAAACCATTCAACCAAAACCAATAAGAATGAAAGAGGGCCTTCATGGATTCTAACGCTCATAATGATCAATAACACTGTGACTTCAAACATTATTGAAATGAAAACCACACCAATGATTTACTCCATAAAAATATCACAAATCTACACAGTTTCCGGACTTAAAGAAAGTACAGAACCATAAATTCTGAGCCAATATATATTTCATAACTAGAGCAAATTCATGTATGGAAAAAAGGAATACATGTAACCAAAAGCACCTTAAAACGCGAGTTTGTCGAGCGGTTCTTCCTTTGCTTGAAATTCAGAGCCTAACCACAACAAACAGAGTTGAACAATAGCCCGACTAGGGTGGCGTCCAGTGGAAGGAGTAAGGGTGACGTGCAGTAAATGCACATCGCCTCCACCCTCCAAACATTAAATTCCTTAGTACATGCCAGCCCATTAATCCATTAACCATTCAATTAAACCATGCATTGGAGTTAGCATCTATCACTTGTCAAACGCGCCACCCGCATCATATCTTACCATTTCCAACTATACGATAATCCATATTAACCATGTCTTTGTATAATGCAATAAATAACATAGCTATTAAATTGTTAGCTAGGATTATCAACGATCATTTCAATTTCAATGCATGTAGATTAGTATATTAGCATAGTCTAGTTCCTTCCTTTTGCCTTTTTTTACATTGATTTTATTTCTTTCCCACTGCTCGTATATATTATTACTAACATCTCTCTTGTGCAGGTGTCCCGGTAATGGATCCAAGAATAGATAGCAATGATAGCAATGGATAACATAGGCCATCATAACATAAAATTTGAGCCTAGAGCACCAGAAAAAACACATAACATGCCTTATTCATCATCCAATTGTTGCAATTAGAACTAACACATAATAGGCTTTATCCGTTGTCAATAAAACCAAGATTTCATCAACCATGTAAACAGTGTCGAATGGTAGCATAAACATAAAATAAGAACCAGATCTGATCTCCCAATCAAAAGGGGGTCCCACCTACTAATATTATTTATCTTGTTAGCTTATAATAATAGGCTTTAGCAATACTTTGCGGACAAAACCTCGTTGCGATTTTAATAGTCAACAAATAGAAACACATTTAACGACATTAACTAAGAAGGATTCATTTTCATGGACTCCAAAGGCAACTCAATATTTTGAACAACTTAAAGAGGCGATGTGCAAAGCTCATGTCTTGACCACACCAAACTTCACAAAAAACTTTATTGTGGAATGTGATGCCTCGGGAAATGAAATTGGTGTTGTTCTAATGCAATAAGGAAGGCCCCTTTATTTTGGAAGTCGACCACTCAAGGGAAAGGACTTACAAAAACCCATTTATGAGAAGGAAATGATGGAAATACTACATTCATTGAAGAAATGGTACCCTTACCTAATAGGTAGGCACTTCAAGGTCAAAACAGATCATGATAGTCTTAAATACTTTTTGGAAGAAAGACTATCTTCAGAAGAACAACAAAAATGGGTGACCAAGATGTTGGATTATGATTTTTAAATCATCTATAAAAAAGGGAAGCAAAATGTTGTGGTTGATACACTCTCAAGAAAGGATGAATATGTTGAGGCCTTTCTCTGTGCTATCTTGATCATACAACCCGATTGGATAATAGAAGTGAGGGATAAATGGAAGAATGACGAAAATGTGTGGACTCTCATTCAAAAGTTGCAATGGGATTCCAGTGCATCAGATACATTACATGGAAAAATGATTCACTATGGCACAAAGGTCGCTTATATTTATGTAAGAACTCCCAAATCAAACAAAATGTACTAATAGAATTGCACACATCTCCAGTAGGAGGGCACTCAGGATTTTCGAAAACCTACCAGAGGGTCAAGAAGGAATTTTTTTTGGATGGCCTTAAAACTGATGTTCAAAGGTTTGTGGCAGAATGTTTGGTTTTCCAACAAAATAAGGTGGAAACAATTAAAATGCCAGGTTTTGTACAACCATTATCCATCCCAAGTCAGCACTGGGAAGAGGTTTCCATGGATTTCATCATAGGGTTGCCAAAGTCTGAAGGAAAGAGTGTCATCATGGTGATTGTTGATAGAATGAACAAGTACGCACACTTTTGTGCACTCTCTCACCATTTCAAATCCAATACAGTTGCCACTGCATTCATGGAGTCAGTTCAAAATATACATGGAAGCCCAAATATTATTGTAAGTGACAGATGTCCCATATTCACTGGAAATTTTTGGACATAATTATTTTCTTGTTTGGGTACTCAATTGGCTCATAACTCATCCTATCATCCTCAATCTGATGGACAAACCAAGATAGTGAACAAATGTCTGGAAGGATACCTTCGTTGATTAGTCTCTGATAAACAAACACAATGGTTCAAATGGTTACCCTTGGTAGAATGGTGGCATAACACTTCCTTTCATACTGCAACAAAAATGACACCATTTATGACACTCTCTGGATACCATCCTCCTTCAATTACTTCTTCTCTAAAAGAAAAATATAAGGTTGAAGTAGTGGAAGATCATATTGAGCATCAAAAACAACATCTCCAACTCTGAAAGGACAACCTGACCATGGCACAAAATCACATGAAACAACAAGCAAATCATCATCGTAGTGAAAGAGGTTTTGAAGTAGGGGATTGGGTATTTTTAAGACTACAACCATACAAACAGATGTCCCTCAAGAAAGATAATAAGGGTAATAAATTATCACCAAAGTACTATGGCCCATATAAGGTGTTGCAAAAGATTGGTACTATGGCATACAAATTGGAGTTGCCTGCATCTTCACGAGTACACCCATTTTTCCATGTTTCATGCTTAAAGAAGGTTATATGTGACAATATCATAGTTCAAACTTTGTTTCCAGAACTTGACGAGGAAGGGAAAATCACATTGTAGCCTGAAGCTATCACTGACACACGAATTCTCCAACTGAGGAATAAATCCATTTCAGAGTATCTCAATAAGTGGAGGAAACTACCTACTGAAGATTCCACTTGGGAAGATGAGTCTTTTATACATAAGCATCCAGAATGTTTGTTTGAGTGCATTTGTGTGGATTGATTTTCATTTCTTGTATAGATTTTGTTTATGTATGAAAATTTCAGTGAATTTAGGTTGAGAACCCAACAAATCTAAGAAGATCTAGTAGTGTTTTTCATTGGTTAGTTTACTTGTCCTTGTATAACCATTGTTCATCACTAGATCTACCCTCCTAGGTGAGTGTTGGGTGATATCTAGCTAGTGACATTGGAGTGGTCTAATCTGACCTTACTTCCAATTACCTACATTCCATATGCTTGCAATTCCTTGATGGATTCCATTTTATTTTTGTTTTCTTGCATAGACCAGGAACTGTTTACATTTCAATTGAAAAACTCACAAAAAGACAAAAAAAAATAAAAATTATTTCATGTAGATTTTATTTTGAAGGATTGGTGAAAAAATGCACTGGGAGCACTATTTGGTTGTAGATATGAAGTGATTATTGGTTGCTTGGTGTGTGTGAACTCCGTTTTAAATTTGCAAAGGAAAAGAAAAATATATTCCCTTCCCATAGCTAGATTTCATTGAAAAGAAAAATTTACATTATCATTCTTGCATTGCTTGGTTGGGTCAAGAGTCCAAACATCACAAAGTTTCATTTGTTACCCTTGGACATAAGAAACATACTTAAAAAAGAAAACACATAATCTAAAATTTATTAGACACCTTTCTTTCATAGTGAACCAATAGTAGTTAGGCTTAGGGCCTTGGAATAATATTGTAGAGTAAACTCTCCAAGGCCACACAACTCAACTTAGGAGTCATTAAAGAGAGTTAAAATCCATTGTTGCAACCAGTGTGTTGGGATTCTCCTCTAACACATAAGTTAAGAATGAGTTCGCATCGGGGAGAGTAGGGAGATTACCCCTCTCTTCTTGTTTTGGTGTTTGTGATACCGCTTCAATCATTATGTATATGGAGGTTTTGTTGGTTAACACCTTCCACATTTTGGGATTAGTTACCTTGCCCTTACGTGTAGTCAAACTTATGAATGTTAGGTGGTAGCCTTAGTGACCTTTCCTAGGGATCCAAATAGGTGAATGCATGTGGGATGTTCATGTAGTACTTGGGGCAGACGTTCATTCATGATCTCAATTCCATAGGAGGGTTATCACCTTAATAAAGGGTACTTGCATCGGTCAGGGATGTTTCATGTAGATCATCATAACTGCTCCTTAGACCTTTGTTGTCCAATATTGTGGGGACCTCATCTATCCCATAGGGTTGGTTTTCAGAAGGGCCCTGATCCTGTTTGCGCAAAGTTTTCAGATCAGGGTCCTCTTCAGGTTACCAATAAAAGGGTACCGATGTAGTCTAGTGCATTGGAATCTTCATCTTTCTAAAAGGAAAGAAGTCTCACCTGAAGCACAACTGAGCCAAAAGAAATATGGGAAGGGTAAGAAGAATGTTATACATATATATAACCCATCTATATTGTTACCATTCTAACACAATATAGATTACTGAATTCAAATCCTTAACACATTATACACTTATATACGAGAAAAAAATTGTACATAACATCAAGGAAGAGTGACGAAGTATAATGCATAACAGACAACAACATATTGACATTTTAGAGATACATAAATAATATAAAGCAGTAGCATTTTCAAAATTTGATCTCCATTATATTTCCATTATATCAGAATTCTTGGACAATAAGCATTCACATATTTACATTAATCATATACCCTACTTAGCATAGAGAGATAAGTAGGTACATCTCGATGCAATACTACAGTTGATAGTAATCAGTCTAAGCTCTTCCCTTACTAATTACAATCTATATCTGGAGTACAGATCTAGTTCTTCCCGCTTGTTCCTCTCTCCTATATTTCACACACAACCCCATTAAAATGTATTGCAAAATAGAAATTACCATCAATACAATACAATCGATTCCTTTCTCTCCTTGAGAACCTGTAGGCTCTTTTCTCTTATTGATTATGTTGTAACTATATTTTCTCAAAATTGATTATGCATTGGCTTAAGACTGTGTTATATTCCAACATCTTTCTATTGCACGTTTTCTTTATTGACCTTATTCACTTGATGGGTTGTCTCCTTGATAAATTGTGCAACTTATTCTATCAAAATCAAGGGCCCAACAAGCCCCGAACACAATTCTTGACTCTCCCTGAGTCAAGTCTTTGGTTCTTCTGTGTTCTTTGCTTCAACCTATTTTCCTTATGGGGTTTTAATTTCTTCCACTTTGGCTCCTTCAAATGAAGGGACCAACTATGGTACTAGCTCGAGATATTTTTCTTTTACCTCTTGTAACTGTTCAAGTTTGTCTTTCCATTTCTTGGAAAGAAATGAGGCTTTTGCAATGAATTGTTGTACTATGCTGAGGTTGAACTCCTTCCGTTTGGATGTAATGAAAGATTTCCATTCTGCATCTACTAATGTCTGAACCCAATGCATTTGTAGGTATGAAGTTTGAACGGCAGGCCTGAAGGCTCTTAGTTCCTTCTTTGCTATTTTTTGAGCTTCAAACAGAGCATTCATAGAATTGTCTGCTTGTTGTATTTCATTGAATTTTTCTTGGTGCTCTAGAGGATCGTTTGTTATAGCTACTTCTTCGTTAAGTGTCTGGATTCTGGTGAAAAATTATTGTAGTTCCTGATTGTGACGGGTTATAAAACCCATCCATTCACTGAATTCTTTGAACATGGTTGTACACTCAGTCGTCATTTTGTGCAGCAAGGCTTTGGCATCGTTTCCTTCCAATAAAAATCTTTATAGATGCTATTGGAGTTCCTTGGGATGTTCCTCAACCTTCAAATTCATCCCCCACAACTAGGTTTGAGGGTCCGCTATGCAATATGTTAGTACCTCTCATTCTTTCTAAACCAATCAGAGTTGTTCCTCTAGTTCTGCAGTGGCACTATATTCTGGCATCTGAGGGGATGCTTTTATGAAAGTTGGCTAAATCTCTGTTAACTTTTCCTTTACTTTCTCCACTTTCTCTTCTTCCTAGATTTTCAAGTATTCTTCCTGCATTCTTTTGGTATATTCCAACATTCATTCTCGCCAATACTCAACTTGTGTTTCATCTTGCTGAACCTATTGTTCTAAGTGATCAGTTGAGGCTCTGATCAAGCCTACTAGTTGCAGTGTAGGAAACTAAGAGAGCTCTCTGGATGTAATTTTGACCTCCAGAGGGAGTCTCATCTAAAGTGGAAGCTCGCTAGCCATGGATTTCTTTGATGGTTTCTCAACTTCTTCTTCTCCCTGGAGTGATCCTCGTAACTATTGGGATAATTTAGATTTCAGGGCTAACAAAAGCAAAGGGATAGCTTCCACCTACGCTAGGAAGAGATGTAAAAGATCTAAGCATTGTTGTGGATCTTGCAGTATGGGTTCGAACTGTTCTTTTAGCAAGGTTGTGCTTTGTTCTGACTGAGTCTCATGCGGTTCTTGAGTTCTTTTGTGTCGTTAGTTGCATTGTGGGTGTAACTTTAGGGGTTCTGATCTGATTCTTCAAAGCTTATGCATCACTCTCTGTTCTCAGAGACTGCATATCTGTGAGGGGGACATGTGGGAATTGTGTGAGTATTGGTACTATGTATGGTTGGATCTCCTGAAAGGGAACATTTTCTAGAATATCAAGTTTCACGGGTTCTGGGGAATTGGGTAGTAGGGGGACTATGGTATCTGTAAGTGGTGGCGATGGTTGTTTCTTAGTGACTATGGTGGATGACATAATGGGGTTAGACTCAGGGTCATCAATAATAAGGATAAAATTATGAGTTTCCTGAGTGGTTTCTCAGGTGTGAGGTAGTGTAATCGATATAGGTTGAGGGTTGATTATTTTAGTTGCGCTGACTGTTGGGGACACATTGGTTCTGGGCTTCTTGGTCGGAACCTCCTGTATGAAGGCATAATATAAAATTTTGTTAATGGTGTTACCTGATCATATGGAGTCATCCAGAGTCTTGGGACATCTTGGAAAATAACTCTTTATCCTCTACAACTGGTTTTCTTCCTCTTCTTATGATTCTGATGCCATTGGCGACTTCTGGGGATTTTCTACCTTTCTAGAGCTCGACCATGCCTCTTTTGTTGAACTCTTCTTCTTTAACAATTCTAGTGGCAATGCATAATGGACACCCGACTTGCATAAGGTGCGTTTAACTCCTAGAAAATAAAGGATTTCCTTGTCCATTATTTCCTCATCCAAATAGAATGGTAGGGGCCTTGTATGAAAGTTTGAAGGTTTTACATGACTTGGCCAGACGAATGTATAATGTCGGTTCAGAGAAAAATTGATGTTACTTGTATGAAAATTTAGGAGCTCCTAGGGTATGCACATCCTTTGGGTGGTGTCAATCAACTGATTGTGCCACTTTAGGAACACAACATTGTTGAACTCCATATTTTCTGAGTCTGTCCTTGCATTCCAAGGCTCAAAAATATTTGCGAGGCGACCTATATCGATAGTTGCTAAATGTCTTTCCATGGGTGGCCTACACTTTAGCATTGCAAAATCCAGAAGAATATATATGTATGTGAAGGTTCCTCCCTTCTCTTGAACTTCCTCACAAGAAACAAGGAGTTCTTCTAATAAGTAACTACACCAATTGAAAACTGCAC
>SNQJ01S0104263.1:0-11911 GCA_010110895.2 Picea sitchensis | reverse complement strand
TTCTTGAAATCCTTTGGAGACATCCTCACACTTCAAAGATAATCATGTCAGTTGGTGAATGTCTTTGGCATGAATGAGGTATCATATATCGAACCATAAAATTCTATCATGCACCCTGTTGATCAGGAACTTGGTGCATCTCCCAACTTTGCCAGTGGTTCCGAACACTGGGAGGTCTCGAAGGTTCATGATTGTCGAGTGGAACAGATTCATAAACTTGTCCTTTGGGAGGAAAAGAACCTCCCCTATCATCCCAGATTCCATCTCACAGAACAAATTGATGTTCATTTGTGGGAACAACATCATGTCCATGAGATCCAAGTCGAGGATTTTTGTCTGCTTAGATTTTCCTTTAACATTGCCCAGGACCTCAATCATGGGTTCATAGAGCTCATTTGGAACTCTTTATTTAGATACAGAGCCTCATTCTCCCTATATTCTTGGCATTATTTACATTGGAGTGCTAGTAGTGACACTGGCTCGGGAACTGGGTGGTGACCGACTTCTCATATACACTAGGATGAAAACACTCAATAGGAGAAGGAAAGTAAGTGAATAGAATGGTGTTCTGAACAAGATTACGGATTATTATGGCTAAGGTAATGGGATATAATATTAATGAATCATCAATGAACAAGTAATTAGGCCAACAGAGTAATATATAGCACAGATGCGTGGCGAGACTAACAACGGGGTAATATCTTCTAGACAGATACTAAATTTAATGGGTCTCTTACTCAACACGTGGTCGTCGTGAGGGTCTTACCATTTTAATGGTTGAGAATCATGGCATGATTATCAATAGTATCTACATGGACTAAAACATTTAATGATTGATGGGACATGTTGACATTTTCTCGATAGTTACCGTAAAAGCCACAATTGGGGACAACGTAACTATGACCTAGTCGTTAATAGAGTGCGGATTCGATTCTCCCCCGACCACAAATATTTTCTGGCAGTTGTACTTGTATGTATAAGTAGATTGAAGATGTGTTGGATAATGCGTTGTTTCATGGGCATGTTACAAAAAACACCTAACAATTAAAATGATATGGATATGTCATGGCACTCTTATGCACACTCTGACGTTATTACATAAAACAGAATTCAACATTGCTAAACAATTCAATATAAAATCAAAGTCTACCTATTGTACATGATCCCATGGATTGGAGAAACCATGTCTCTTGTTAAGTGTGGGTAATGTAGGGTTTCATGCATGCGCCATTCATCCACCCTAGTCAAAGGACACCATCCAGTTCTGCTATCTTGATCGCACCAAAATGTCAGATCTCAGCCACTAGGAATGGACCTAACCAATGCATGCACATCTTACCTGGATGTCTTTGATAATGAATATCATAGAGGAGTACCTTATCACCTTGAAAAAATGGATTTGTCTTAATGTGTTGATTGTGCCAAGCCTTCTTCCTCGCTTTTTCTTTTGACTGATGAAAATTTGCTAGGAACGTTGCTTCTTCAAGTTCCTGCAGTTCTTCAATCCTTTAAGCAACTCATGTGTCATCTGTCATGTGTGTATCCTGAGATATATAGAGATTATGGGTAGTAAAATCTACAGGCACCACAACTTCCTTCTCGTAGACCAATTGAAATGGGGTGTACTTGTGCAACTTCTTTGTGGTAGTCCTGTAAGCCCACTGGATTGTTGGAACTATGTCATCCCAGTCCTCCTTGTTTGCACAACACACCTTTGTCAGTCCCCTCTCTAGAATATTGTTGAATGCCTCTATTGTTCCATTATATTGTGGATGATAAGGACTTATCTTATGGCTCTAAATAAGAAATTATGTCGTCAATGTTGTGATTGTGATACTAATGAAGTGGCTCCCTTGATCACTAGTCAGACTCCTAGAACATACAAGCTGAGCAATAATATTTTCAAATATAAATCTAGTCGTTGTATCCATTGAACAATCTTGGACCGCTTCTGCTTCATCCCACCATGTAAGATAGCCTATTTTGGTAATGATATATTTATCCTTTGAATTTCTTGTGTGTGGGTTAATTGGTCCAATAAAGTCAACAACCCACTTCTCAAAGGATTGCAGTTCCCTAACCGACTGAAGAGGTAGTTCGTCTCTGCATGATGGATTTCCTACTCGTTGAAAAATGTCACAATACCTAGCATAGACTTTAGCATATTTGAATAATGTTTCCCACCATAGTATGGCTTGGATAACCTTCTGTGTTGTAGATTTACCTCCAACGTTCCCTCCTGCAACTCCACTGTGGAATTCCCATAAGAAATCTCTCCTTTCATGGTTTAGCACACACCGCCTGAGAATAATACCAAGTCCTATCTTATAGAGTTGTCCTGCAATAAGTTGGTAATCTGATGCGTGGACTACGAAGTGCCTCTTCTGGGTTGCAAAATAATTCTCTAGGAAAGTCCCTGTACTAAGGAAAGAAACAATCAGTTCAAGGTATTCTGGAATGGCTTCAATCTTGAACAAGTCTGCATCGAGGAGATGGTCTTCCACTTCTCCTCCACTTTCCCCTGATTCTAGTATTGAAAGGTGATCTGATCCTATGTTACATCTTCCAGGTTTGACAATTACCTCAAAGGAAAACTCCTGAAATATTAAGAGCCACCTGCAAATCCTTCCTTCAATAACAAGATTATTTACAAGGTATTTGAATGCAAAATGGTTAGTGAAAAACCTAAAATGAGAACCTAGTAAGTAGTGTCGGAATTTTTACAATGCATAAATCATAGCCAAACCTTCCCTTTCAGTTGTTGTGTAGTTGCATTCATCTTGAGACAGTTTTCTACTAGAAAAGTATATAGGGTGATCAAAATTCCCTTCCCTTGGTTGCACTAAGATGTCTCCTAGTGCAACAGCTGATGCATCCACATGTACATGGTCAATTTCCCAATTGGGGTATATAAGGAATGATGCAGTACTGAGATTTTACTTTAGTGTATCAAACACCTTGTCACACTCAGCTATCCACCAAAATGATTCAAATTTCTTCATTAATTTTTCTAATAGTGTTATAATACTGGCATATCTTCTGATGAACCTACGGTAGTATCTTGTATTCCCAAGCATCCTACACAATTGTTTCACACTTGTAGGTGGAGGCATGTTCAGGATAACCACAAATTTAGTTGGGTCTACCAGGACTCTTTTCCAGAAAATGATGTGGCCAACAGGTTGTCGTGTGGTATGCAGAAAAGACACTTCCTTAGGTTTACAACTATCTGTAACTCTTGACATCTATCAAAAATCAAGCAGAGTATCCCTACATGCTCCTTCAACAAACTGTATATCGTCCAATCATCCATGTAGACTTCTAGGAACCTATGTATGAAATCAAAAAATGATGCAATAAAAATCCTAAAGAAGACCAAAAGGGCATTACTTAGGCCAAAGGGAATTACATTATATGTGAATGACCCCCACTCAGTTATAAAAGTGGTGTTATTCTTATGATCCTTTGAAATTCTAACCTAGTGATACCCCAAGAATCCATCTTTAAATGAATATGCTTCTTTCCATGCAACCTAGTCTAATACTACATCACTGAAGGGTGTCAAAAATGGATTATGTACACATGAGACATTCAAAATCCTATAGTCAACATAGACCCAAATTTCCTTAGTACCCGTTTTTCTTTGTATTACTATGGGGCTAACGCATTCTTCTTCTTCGATTGGAAAGATTAGGCATGTCGTAAGCATTTTGTCTATTTCTCTTTTGACCTTTTCTTTTACCTTTGGATCGAGATGATATGGTATGTACTTCATTGGTTTCGATTCAGGCTTTAGCTCGATCTTCATCTCTCCCATGGTTCTTTTTATGTCTTTCAATTCTGAAAAGGTTTTTGGGAATAGATCTTCGTATTCCTACAATAGACTTTGGATTTCATTCATGGTTTGCTCATCCCAATAATCCCCTATAGAAGTTATATTAAGATTATATTCACTCCCTATGTTTACTTTCCGCAACTTTCGAGGATGGGTATAGGTGTTATTTGTATGACTAGGTGTATTATCCTGGATTTCCCTAGTTCCTATAGTTTTTTCTATATTGAGGTTCCTAAGTTCTTCTACTTCATTAGGTTCTTTTAGGTATTTATCAACTCTGCAGTAGGCTACCGGTATTCTGACAAGGTTGTGGTATCGATTGGACAAGAACAAGCGAGCGTGATTAGAACATACCACTAGACTTGATCTGGATTCACAATCATCAGTAAATAGTATCTTTTGAATTCTTTGAAGGACTAGGTGGATCTCATGAGTCTTATTAGTAAAAGTGAAATATATGCAAAATTGGTCTTCTAGTGTTTTCCACTAGTTCGTTTGTCTATTGGTCTCTTCATGTATGTACCAATTTTTTGGAACTTCACCTAATGAGTGGAAAAATAAGTGAACCCATAACTGATATGATACTTGCACAAATTTCCATTGCTTGATGCAATTCTCAACATGCATTCTGGGGTTAGAATTCCCATCGAATAGTTGTGCTTCATGACAATCCATGCTCTTCTCTGCTGTCACTTTGTCGGTTCTGAGAAATATGTATCAAATATCTCTTTGTGTGAACTCCAAGTCTAGAAGTGAAGCTGTGTGAGTGGACCACCACCTGGTTGGGGTATCCTTCAAATCTATATCGAAAACCGATATCCTTTTCTCTTGCTCAATGTTTCCATCTATATCAATGAGAAATCTATTCAAATCTGATGTACCATCGTATGTTCGGTGATCTCTCATCTCGGTCCCAATCCATGTAGTTTCCTTGATAGTTGCACAACATATTGATAATATTTCGTATGAACCTTGTTTCCAACTATCAAAAGCTAGTTGTGAGTCCTCCTTAGCCGAATGTATACTCCTCCAACTTACAGATCCATATGAAGTGGGGTTGATGTAATCTGGCCTCATCTTTGTTGTTATGGTGTATAATTGGCAGAGAACTTTTGATTCCATGTTATTATCCACTGGCTCAATACATCTAGGTCCCATGTATGGATCTGAGGGTTGGACTACTTTTATGCCATCTTATTCAAACGTCATAGTGTCCCTCTTTAAGTCAATGACAACATAATTTTAATAAGCCCAATCAATTCCTAATAAGGCAGGGTAGGGGTCTTCATCTCCCATGATTTCAATCACTTCAAAATCATCTATCGTTTTAACTCCTGTAACATCTACTTCCACATCTTCCAGCCTTCCCATTGGAAAAATGCAGTATTGGTTTTCCATTCTCAGATGGATGGGGGAATAGACTAACTGAGGTTTCCCTAGATCCTCCCAAGTCTTTTTGGGTGAGATATTGACATATAAGCCCAATTATAGCATGACGTCTTTAATTTCAAAGTCGTCTAACTAGGCTTCCAACCTAAATTATTTTCCAGTTCGCAGCTTCCTTCTTTGTACTCTTTGTGTATTATTCTCAGGGAGGTTGGTGGTTATATTAGTCCTTGGGGTTCCCTCATCCCCCATGATTAGGTACAAGGTGTTCTGCAATTTCTCAGAAAGGCGTTCATCTCCCAGGCTCTCAAAGAACAATTAAAACCAAAGGTTGATTATATTTCGAGACTGGTCAAGAGATCTTCTTGAATTTATAGGATTTCAGGGTGAAGGAGGTCAGGCAGGAGCTTGAGCGGTATTGGGTTGAAGGGTGAATTTAGGAGGGTTTTCCTTTATTTATGGGGTATATTCTCGTCTAAATACTTCTACTACATCTTTGAAAAATGGTTTTTGTTTCATAGGATCATACTCTTCATCCTTGGGGTATGCTTTCTAGATCTTGGGCCAATTGTCTTCATTTTACCCAGTTTTTTATCCTCCGTGAGTTACAATTTCGAATTTAGGTAACCCCTCTTCAAGTTCTCTCCTGAATTCTAAGCCTATGAAGTTAGATCCTCTTTGTCGAGCCCAATCCTACCACTTTGCAATCATATATGGGCACTCTTCAGTTGCACGAGAATTAGTTCTGCAGTGTGAATGCCATGGTCATATCGGATGAGGATAACCTCTAGACATATGTCCTTGTTCATCACAATTGTAACATTGACCTGGTCCTCATCCTCAATTTCTCCCTCCTATAAATCCACTTGCACTACCACTTCCCTAACCTCTTCCCAGTCATTGGGGTGTTTCATTTATCATTAATGCAGTCTGGTCCAGTCTGTCAGCAATTGCATCTAATGCCCTACATTGGTTTGTAGCATGCATCTTGTTCCCACATAATTCATAATGTATTGTATTGGGTGCAAGTGAGTACTTTTGTAGGATGGGGCAGTGTCTTGGTGCGTACCCTTGAGCCCGACATATTTAACAGTATTTGGCTTTTTGAGTGGGTTGGGCACTTGGGAAAGCATTGTATTGAAATGGTGCATGAAATGGCGGAGCTATCGATACCTGCACAATTTCTCTCATTGGTATTGTAGGGGGGTGGGTCATTCCTCTTATCCGTAGATGCTCAGTTTCCAAGTTCCCTTCTGTGTAGCATCATGTACACCAAAATTGGGGTCATGATGGCTTGAGTAGATTTAATTCCCGAATATTCTTGGTGAGTGAAGATATATGTCCTTAGATATTTGACATGTGTGAATCTACCGAAGGTTTGGTTATCCTCAGGCTCCCTAGGCATCCTGCCATGGATTCAATCTTCATTGATTTCTCCAAAGGCTCTGTCAATGTGTTTATTCTTTGTTGCATCAAGGGGATTCCTGCTAAGGGTAGCAACCCTTAGATGTACCATTCCCTTTGATGTTATTCATGGATTCAGTGTGCCAATCTCCCAATAGTGTCCTTAAATGTTTTACTATATTCCCATGCGGACTCACCCTCTGTCTGTTGAATCTCACACAACTCAAAGAGAGCTTGTTGTTATGACTGAGGTAGCCTAAATTCAACAATGAATTTCTAGCGCACCTGGTCAAGGGTAAAGGCATGTTCTTGCACCCCGGGATCAATATCCTTCATGTACCATTTGAGGGCATGACCCCTTAAGGTAGTCTGTAATTCTTCTAACCCGTTGGCATCCAAGGTCCCTCTTGGCGAAACCGCACTCCTCGGAGCACGTCCGCTCACACAGGATCTTCCTCCACTCATGGCCTGAAGAACTCAAATGTTCCTCTAATTCCCTATCGGGAATTTTCCTTACCCACAACAACTCTTCCAAGTGATCTCCCTTAATGATCGAGAAATCAGAACTCGCAGCTTCGCAAGTTCACTGTCTGTCTCTGGGCTCTCAAATCCCTGAGACCCGATAGCCCGTCAACATTGACTTCTCCCCGTACCTATCGGGACTTCTGCTCTATCGCGAATTCACAACTTGCGATGTCGTGCACTTTGATTTTTCGATTCCCGATACCCGATGCACCGAATCTCCGATGCGCACGTGTGAATTGACTTTTCCACACCCCGTCGCTTCGATCGGGATTTTAGAATTCCTGGGATCACGAATCCTAATGCTAAAGGATTCAGGACTTACCTTTTCCCGATCCCCGATATGGTATGCCACCTGTCCTCCACTAACCCTGGATGTGGCCCACACGACCCTTCCGTCGGGATATCGCATTTCGTGATTCCAAATGTGCAAGAGTTTCTTACCTTTGAAAACCCCGGTTCTCCGAACCCTGACTCCTTGGGATCTCCTGACACACGTCCTCACTGATGGACAGTTCTGGGCTTGTCGGGATATCGCGGATCGCGATATCGCAATTCTCGTTGCGAACTTTTGGAACTTCGCCTTGCGAATCCCCAATACATGATTCTACGTGTAGATCCGATGACTCCTGTGGCATGGATCAACGGCTCTACCCCTCCCGAGCTTAGAACCTTTCCACACTTGTGTTGTAACTACCTCGCACCTATGGAAGATCTAACGACTCTCGGGACTTTGCGAAATCTCCTTGGAGGATTTCGACCATCCGTTCTCCCTTATGCAATCCACGAAATGAAGAAGTGTCTCTCCACAAGACTCATTCGCCCGCTCGCCAACCTGCGACGCTTCTCTCAGACTCTCCACGACAGCTTCCCTACACTTACCCTTCAGTGAATTCAAAGGCCTATTCCTCCTGAGCTTTTCCACAACTTTAGTCTTCAGAAAGAAACCTTGCATGCACTCCTTGCGGAAAATATTCAACAAGGCCTCACTGTTGAAGTCTTTTGACTCTGCGCACTCCTGCAGCAACAGTCTTCTAATGCTCTGCTCAGAATCACAACCCTGAGACTTAGCTTGTCCTGCGCACTCCTTGCACGGCACTGTGCCTAACTGCACCTTCGAGGAAATGAGAACAAAGCTATCTCTAATTGAACCCTTCTGTCAACGCACTCCTTGCAGACAATTCAAATGCACTCCTTGCAGGAATTCTCTGGCTCAATTAGAGAAACAATTGAAACTCATTCACTCTTCTTCTCAGACTTCAATTCACACATGAAATCACATACACAGCATATAAAATCAAATGTATGACTGGAAACAGGCATCAATTGAGCATAATATCAATACAAAGAGAAACAACACAAACCATGAATTTGAATCAAAGCTTCTTCTATTAATTCAAATGCCTGTACATGGGTGTCCTTCATACAGTTCTCTGCATGCTCTTGCTCTTCCTGCTTCTGAATTATGTTACCATGATACAATGAGGGTGTCTATTTCCGTTTTCCCTCTTGGACTCTAAGCTATCAAATCTAGAATTAAAATCCTATCTACCAGCATTAACTACATTAATTGCTGACTACCTACTAAAGGACAAGAGCTTAAAAGCTCAAGGTCCATTACAATATACAAAGTGCACCTTCATAAATGGCTTCATTAAAGACTTGCACAACAATCCCAAAGTGTTTTCAAAATTTGATGCTGGTTGGTCCAGCTGTCCTCCGCTTCAACACTGGCTCGCTTGATGAGTTGGTGATGCTCTTGCATCACCTCTCAACCTCTAGATGGCCTCACATATAAACCAATATTTTTCTACGTCCTCATCTCCTTTACCCCATAATTCTGGGTATCGGGTGAACGATCCTTCTATGTTTCCAGCCATTGTTGGTGTTCTTGTTCCTATCAAAATAAATCCTAATGGACCTACTTGAAATTTTCTAGGAGACCCTACTATCCTTCCATTATTTAGGGTTGTAGGTCCTGCTGAACTGACTTAATTCGACAAAAAAGAATTTGCATGAGTATGGGGTATTGATATTACCAAGGGTACTGAAGGCGCCTGGGGGATGGGTGACTCGGGGTTGGTTCCACTGACTTCTAGGTGGGTTTATTTGATCTGGGGGGTCTCGTTTTCTTGTATCGGAGCAACCTGCTCCACTTCATGGTTGACTCCTCCTAAGATCAGGGTTGAATATTCTATCTTTCATGAGATCCACACATTATTCATCCTCTCTTGCTTGTAAACCTTCCTCATCTTGTCCACTCTCCATGGGACTTCTTTCTTTATGTGATTCTCTTTCCTACAATTTTAGGCTCACTAGTCTTTCTTGTCTTTGCAACTTTCGCAACTCCTTTAACTTTATTTCATCTATTCCTCCAGGTCCAATTTCTTTTCACAACACCTCAAACTTAATCAATACTCTCTTTACCTTTCCCTGCCACCATTTCTCAACTATGGAAGCTCTCCTCAGGGTGGGCTCACTTCTTGTTGTTTTCTCTTCCCCCATATGTCAAATAGATCATTCCCCTTCTTAGTTCATGAACCTGCCCCAAGATATCCCCACCTCGAGTGCATGGTTTTAGGCTTCCATCTCATGCGAGGGAAAAACTAACATCCCCTCCTCCACCAAAAATACCTTGATCCAAAGGGGAATTTCCCTCAACAATATTCCCCATTCCCCTTTCTTGAATATTTCTTTGGATCGTGAAAAAGACTGGAGTTTCTTCATTGCAAACTCAATGATATAGCCTTCCAATGACATGTCAACCCATAAATCCACCACTTGAGATACTCGACTGACTGATGTAGAGCTCTAGTCAATTTCTTGAATGATTGTTTTTAGATGTAGGTCCACCTCCAAACCAACTAAGTCTGAGATAAGTGTGATGAACCATCAATGATTGATGTTCCAACATGCCCCCATCAGTACACGTCCTCGAAGATTCAGGAGGTGAAGTGACATCATCATGACACCCCCTATAATTGCATCTTCTTGATGCCCAAGTATCATATGGATCTTGATAAATCTAGCTAAGGGTTTGGTGAAGATATCAACAACTTGATCATCTGTTCTACAATATTCAAGAGAGACAACATTGTCATGAACCAACTATATCAAATAGTGATCATGGAGCTCAACATGCTTCATCTTATTATGGGAAACAATATTTTCAGCAACCTGTATAGCACTTTTATTATCACAGTAGATTTTAGTCGAGGTATGAACAAGAAAGCCATGTTTTCCCAGAAGTTGGTGGATCCATATTATTTCAATACCTTCTTGAATGACACCAAAATATTATGCTTCTATAGTCGAAAAATAAACTACCTTATGTTTCTTTCATGACCAAGCCGACGGTCCAATCATAAAGAGAAACACACAACCATAAGTGTACTTCCAATCATCATTGTTTCTATCCCAATCGAAGTTAGTGAAGCCATCAAATGAATATGAACTTCGACAATACTTAATACCAAATTGAGTAGTACCCTTGAGATAGCAGAAAATTCATTTGACTTATTTCCAGTGACATTATGTAGGGTCCTGCATAAAATGATAAACCACACTAACACCAAAGGAAATTTTAGTTCGACTATGTGTAACGTACCTAGCCACCCATAGGCCAGGACTCTATGCCAAAAATTCACTTCAAAATTGATTTCGAATTATGGTAGTAATTAATTCAAAATCAATCATGAAAGAATGCAATAAACACACATGAAATAATCAAGATTCATGCTTAACCATCCAAGAAAGGAATAATGTGCCATGCACAACAATAATCCATCAAGTAGGCACATTAAAAAATATGAATCTCAAAGATAATAATAATACACAGCGGAATATAAATATACAGAAAACACAAAGAGTGCTTATCTTTAATTAAACCATCACCAAATGGATGCATACCAAGGACATTCCTCCCAACCATAGACATTGTTGTTCCAATTCTTAACAACAAGTCACCCCCGAGCCATGGCTATGAATCCACAAGGATGGGCCCTAGGCCAAATCTAAAACACACGGAAGTTGGCTAATAAGCTCTCGGGTTTTCCAAACCACACAAAAATCCTAATTTCCATCTCTCTTTCCCCTTTAGCCTGCACAACCCAAATAAATGAACCCTTTTCTCTGCCATGCAGTCCCTCAGGTTGTTCCATTTTCTCCAGATCTCCAATGCTATTGCTAAGGAAATATCCATGCAAAAAACTCCAAGGATTCTTAGTTGTGATAGTTCTTTTAGAAATACCATCAATCTCATTCCCATAGGAATCCATTCCAACCTGGAATGATCTGTAATTCCTCACATCCATCTTCTAATTTCTCTCCTCCAACCATTTGTTTCCATGATCCAACCAAGAGAACATGAATTAGCAAGAGTGAATGAGGAAGAATTCCAAGGAGTGTAAGAGTAAAATGGAGAATAACAAAGAACAACCCCAAAATAACCCACAACCAGGGTGTAATGCCCCATATTTTGACCTTAGGTAGTTAGAACATTGTTGTTTAACCAATCTTGATAATTCAAAGTTTAGCATTTGTTTGGAGTTAGATAGACTTTGTTAGACATTGAGATGTGTACCTCTAGGCCTATTTGTATGTTACATGATATATGCTCATGAAAAAAGATAGTTATTTGATTTGTTAAACATGAAAATTAAAATGGGCAAGTTCGGTACATGTATACCAATTCAAGTTATATTGTGAATGTATAATAGATGCAATGCATGATGTAAATAGGAAAACATTTCTTAATTGGGCGTC
>SNQJ01S0104262.1:30337-50631 GCA_010110895.2 Picea sitchensis | reverse complement strand
TGGGATTAAAAACACAGATACATCATAAGCCTTACACACTTAAATGGATAAGCAACAATCATCAATTGCACATAACAAAGCAGTGCACATTAAAATTTGCAATTTCATCTAAGTTTGTGGAAGAGGTAACATGTGATGTGGTGCCACTAAGTGAATGTGGAATGGTCTTAGGCAATCCATACTTGTATGATCATAAAGCAATCTTCTACAGGAACCAAAATCAATATCATTTAACCAAAGAAGGTAAAGAATATGTGGTTCATGCTCATCATTTAAAGGAAAATAAATCTCTTCAAACTATGGAACAATTAATAAAGGACGCTCATGCAAGAAACACACCTATAATTATTTCAAATCAAGTAATCAATCTTAAGCAAGAACAAGAGATGATTGTAGAATGGAAAATAAATCACACTTTTCTTCAAGATAGGATAATGTCGTGAAAATATTACAAACATATCAACTCATTTGCAGTCATATTTTTAATTCTATCATTAGTAATGTTATCTACATGGATGATAGTGGCTTGAGTAAGATGTGGCAGGGTACAAATGGCTAACAATATGCTTTCAGTTATCATGATTGTTTTACAGTTGACGTTGATGAGATAGGTGCATAGGACAAAGTTTAAAGATAGAGAACAAGTCGGGTGTCCTATCCCAAACTTGATGACTGGTCAGTAACATTTTGGGGACAAAAAGGTATTTAGTGGGTAGGTGTGATCCAAAATTGGATCCAGGAGCTTGATGGGGCTCAAAAAGGCCTAAAAATCAAAGTTTTCATAATGGTTTCAAAATGGATGTGTGCGTAGGCCTCATCGATATGAACCCTACGCAACTTGAACGTGCATTGTATTCTCAAGTTATCGTAGTATTTGCATTGGGTCAAATAGGAAAAAATGTTGATTGTACAATCCGTATAGTGCCACATGGCAGCCGACTGTACAGGTCGTACGATTGTATAGCTAACGTGGCAAGGTACAATTTGTGTTGATGTGGACAGACAGGTGGACGAGTCAGGGAGTGACACATGTCACCCTTGCAATGGTGACATGTGGAACATTCGTACAGATGATGTGGCATGTCCATACAATCCATACGACACATGGTGCTAACGTGGCAGGTATAGTGGTCGGTGACAGGGAATACAACTAGACCAATCAGAATTTGACATGTGCCATCGAATTAGGTGAATGATAAGGTGCCACGTGGCCCAGACATGGGATGCCACATGGCACCCATTGATTGGTTAAAATTTCATTGAAAAAACTGTTTGGAGCGTGGTGGATTTGAACCCATGACCTATGTCCAAGATAGTGACTTGGCAGGGTCGGGCTAGCTAGCCCACCATCGAAGGTCCTTTAAATGTAATGTGGTAAAGTTTTATTTAAAAACTATGGTATAGTCGGTGGAAATAAAGGTTGGGGCCTAGCCCCAACCCCTAGTCACAACATCACATATGCATGTTTTTATCAGCCCCACTCCTTTGTAATCTGTTGGTGTGAATATGAAGAGACTAGCCCCCGGTTTTGGGCTACTCCTTTTACCACTTCACATGACATGGACTGCAGTTACGTTTTGGCGCGAAGGAAGTGGCTAGCTCCGATCGGTCATGCTAGACCATCAACCAGGGGCTAACAGAACAGGGCTATACCCGTATATATGGCACGTGGAGCTTCAAGTTCTGGACATATGGCAGTCAATGCGACCAGGGGGGCGAGATCGGGAGGGGCTCGCACACCAGTAGCCTAGTCCGAGGGCACATGGAGACCCTCCATACAACCAAGAGATGAGAAAAAAGGGGTTGCACCAATATTTGACATAAAGTGGGTTTTTTACATTATAATAGTGATTTTATTGGTATTATTCAACAATTTTTGGAGATTTTGGTCATTTTGGGGGGATATTGGGACCGTTTTTAGGCCAGGTCTTGGGAAGTAATTTGGGAGATGGTTACCAAATTCAGATCTATATAAACCAAGTCTTTTTGAAGCCATGGGATGAGGTTCAGAACAGGTTTATGCTAAATATTTTCCAAGCCAAAGCCATTTTTATGCAGGGAAACTGTTGAGGAGAGAACCTTTGCAGGATATTTCTTGGAGCTTCGATCATCCGATTTGAGTGTTGTTTATTTTGTTGGGTTCTATAGATATGGTAGAACAAAACCAGATCAGTTTGTAACCTTTTTGGCACTGTTGTGATGTACTTTTAAATCTTCAAACAAAAATAAGAAAGCCTCACCCACTGAGACAAAGGCCTGGAGACGTGGGCGAAATTGTCGAATTTTGCTATCACTTTGGTGTTTTATGGTTTGTTATTCTCATGATTATGTTCATATATGTACATTGCTTAATGGTTTTCATGTTTACTTTATAATTCTTCCTCTTTCGTTCAACTTCCTAAATGATTAATTAACACATGCATAATAACTCAACCATTTTCGTTTAAAATATCTTTTTGGATCAATGGGGCCTCTCATCTTTAAGGTATTCACCAAGATATTCCATGGGAGAACGCAATGTTTCTTCAACAATTCTTTCTTCATGTGCTTGATCACACAAATCAGTGAACCATGGGGGACATTCCATTTTTTTAAAATCCTTACCTTAAAACCCCTATAATACCCATAACCTCTATGACTTATATCCATTGAACTCTATAATTTGAAACGCAACCCCTATAAACACTATTATTCTAATCCCTAACTTATAAAACCATTAACGCATAACCTCTATAAACACTAGTATTCTAGTCTCTAACCACTAAAATTCTAAATTGCAATGAACTCTAAACTGCTATGAACCATAACCCAATGACCTATCATCCCTGACATATAATAACCTTGACTCATACAATCCCTAATCCATGTAAATCCTATAATCCTAAATTCATGTACATGTACTCTCTATAATTCATATCTCTCTATCCTCATAACTTCTTATCAACATTCTCCTTTAATTACTATTACAACTAACCCTTAATTCTTACAATTTCTACTAAACCCTTGGTTTTAATACCCTTAACCTCAAAAATATATAATGCAAAATTTGTAACCGCAATAATTCCTACAACCTATAAACCCCCCTAAGGAATATAACATTTAACATGTATAATTCCTAACCATTATAGCCACTTACCCTGAAACCACTAATAAATACATTTCCCAAGACATATATCCCTTAGAAAATCTAACCTATAACATATAACACATAAATACATTTCCCAAGACCCTCATAACCCCTTATACCTAACCCCTATAACGCTTAACAAATTAAATAACCCATCTAAATCTTATGTTATAACTCCTAATACCTTAAAATTTTAACTTGTATCACTCCTAACCTATAACACTTATATAAATCCCTTATGACCCCTAATCATCATCCCTTATAACCTCTAAACCATCTAATCCTTAACCTCAATGATAATCCCTAACCCATATAACCCATATAATTCCTAAACCCCAACCTACATATAATTTATATTAATTTTAATTTATATTTATAATTTATATATTTATATTATATTTTTTTATAATTAATATAATATATATTATATTGTTTAATATGAAATAACAAAATATAAAAAAACTTGAACGAAACCAAACCTTCGCCTAGCTTACAGTGCATGCGACAGAGCCGCAAGATACCCTGTCTAGCCCATAGTGCGAGAGTAAAAAGAGACCCTAGTGACATTGGATACACTAGAGGACAGTGTGAGAAATAGAGGATACACTAGCTAGCCTACAATGCGAGTGACAAATCCATATACACTAGCTATCCCATAGTGTGAGCATAAGAGGAGACCCTAGCTTCGATAGAGGATACACTATAGGACAGTGTGAGCGATAGAGGATACACTAGCTATCCTACATTGCAAGCGACAGAGTTGGATACCCTAGCTATCCCACAGTGCGAGTGAAAGAGGAGAACCTAGTGACAAAGGACACAAGCAATGCCTCCAAAATTGGTAATTTTTCCTTTTACTATGGATGCTCAAGTGAATGAATTGTTTGGTTCATTACAAAGTTGATCCAAGTTTGGTTACAATGGTTGATTCTAGAAGTTTCATCCTTGATGAATATTTTATATCCCACCTTCTTTTTTGAAATCTCTTTCCAACATCACCCTTTGACACATACCGATATTTATGGTTAGAGGTTTAAATTTTGGGCGTATGGGGGCAATTTTGGCATGATGGAACTCAACCCTATGGATGTGTTTTCTACTCAGTGACCAAGATACATGACAATGAAACACAATTCCTAAATCTAGTTTATTATCTTTGCAAGTCTGAGTTGGTATTTTAGATTGCATCCAAACTGTTTAAATAAATGTCTCAATGAAAATTCCTAGATTCACACAAAATCCTTAGGAATATTTGTTTGCAAGTTGGTTTATATTCACATTATCAAGTGGTGTACTCTTGGAAATACACATTCTCTATTATGAAAATAAATTTAGATATTTTTGTTTAAGTTTTATATTTGTTTCCAGTGTCAAGTTGATTATATAAGGTTGCATCTGAACTGTTTGATGAAACAGGTGAATGAAATTGTCTACATGAATGAGAAAAATATTATCATTGATTTGTTTGTATGAATGTGTTAAGGATTAGACCATGATCTAGAACCCTTATCCATTACCATCCTTTGGGTTATTCTTGGTATGTTGATACATGTTCAGGTAAGGGCGCACACTAATTAAAGTTGTAATGCAAAACACTTAAAATTTGTACCAAGCAACCAACCTGTAGGAGGTACCTATTTTACTAATTCATTTGTTGCATATCAAAGGTTTTGTATTGTTGGAGTTTATTCTAGCCTCATACCATATTGGTTTACCTCTTGTTTGAGCTAGAAGGAAAGCTACAAATTAATGATCCCATGGGAATTTGAGGAAACAAACCTTCATCATCTAGACCAAGGTGCAACAACATGTTTTTGAAGAAGTGAATATGTTGAAGCTATGCACTACACCTATGCTTACGCTACTATATGTTTCTCATCCTTTTGATATGAAGATGATGCATATGACTATGGGATAGGTATTTTTCTGAAACAACAATGTCATTCGATTGTGTTTTACTTAGAGACTTTTAATGACGCAATCCACAACTTTTGAAGTTATTATAGAGAGATGTTCTCCATTGCTTAAGTAGTTCACTAGTGGAGACACTATGTATAGGGAAAATAAATTTTTATTCAATCTAACCATAAGCCACTACATACCTAGAGAAAAATTGAGAACACACCACATATGAAATGGAATTTCTTATAGCAATTCCAATTGGTTATAAAACATTTAAATCGAAGAGATAAAAATGTAGACTACTATTCGAGTCTCAATATTGATGGATATGCTCACCTCTACACCCAACAAAGTCTTCAAAATCTGTAAGGAATGCCCCTTTTCAACACCCCTTTTCAAAATTGGTCTATTTCATCTAAATATTATGATGAAGAGACTAAAACCCAAGGGGAAAAATAATCTCTTATCTAATCAATATTAACAATGAATACCAAGGCCCTACATGGGTCCTTATGGGAGAAACCTCCACCAACAAGATCAACTATAGCTTCACAAACGTACTCAATACCCTTGATAGGATTCCTAAAATGGATAGACAAATAAATGCCTCAAAGAAGGAGACAAGTTACCCCAAAATGTCTTCCTTCCAAGTGGTAGTTTTTATCCTTCAATGGATTGTTCTTGGTAGTTTGTAGAAGACTTGAGCATTCAAAATCAATCTTTATGCACCAAATAGAAACCAAGATAGAAGAGCTTCAATAATTGACACCAACGTCCATAAAGACAGAACCCTTATACATCCATATGCTCCAATAAAGATATGTCAATTAATCTCCAAGGAGCGGAAGCTCCTAAAATACAATGATGACTACAAATGAGGAATGGATACTCCTTATATAGAGTCTAGCTCAGCTCCCTTTACAATAGAATAATAATATCTCATGTGAAATCCTTAGATTTAGCCTAGGGAGGAGTGAGGAATTATTTCATCCAACTAACTAATATATTTTGTAAAATAAATAGGTGGTCAAGCCACATGTACAATACTCTAATAAAAATAGGCCCAAGAGAGTGGGATGCCTCCATCAAAGAGGCAATAAGATTAGTCAAAGGTACAACATGTAGCCTCCAAAATCCTCCAAGTGTATAGATCCACAACCAACTCCTCAAAGTAGGCAATGAAAACCTCTTATTTATCCTACAAGTTGGACACGTAGCTCCCCAAAGTGAAAAATACCAACAAGTAATGAGTAGAAGCCATCAAGAGTGGACGAACCCCCTAAATTAAGCTCCAATGGTCATGTCTGAGGTATCCAATGTGTAACCTCCTTCTCAAATAATGTCAATCATATAATCAAGTCAACGGAAGTCCAAGAAGGTCCATATGTGCTAAATATAATCCCCAATGGCTATGTAATGCATCCTCCAAGGAGGTCATCCATCAAACTATGTGAGACATGCCTCCAAATGCGTAAACAAGTTGACCACTCCAATATTTGTGACGTGGCATGGCATGAGAGGTCCATGTGCATGAATAATATCCCCAAACTCCATATGCAATTCTGACCAATGCCTTGAGAGTTGTAAGATTGCATCGAGAGTTGTGAACAAACTCAGGAATTGTGAAGATACCTTGGGAGTTGTGAAAATCACAAATGTCATAATGAAGCCCATGCAATTTCTACTTAGCCGCAATGTCCATTGACCATTAATCCGACCAATATGTAATCGTGGACTTTGAATAAGGGCTTGTCCCATTTGTCCTTTTTGGATGGAGTGAGTCAAGGTAATTAAAAAAAATGTCCTTTTTTGGATGGAGTGAGTCAAGGTAATGGACACCAACAATAATGGTCAACAACAACAACATCCATTATCCATTGTCAATAACCCGCACCCATGCCTTAGCCTTTACAATTTTGTATCCATCGATGGGTTACGAATCAATAACAACTCTCATATTTGTTACTTAACAATGTACTTTACTCTCAATTTCTCGCTCCCTTTTGAAATGTATAGGCCACCTTTAGCTTTCTATTGTTTCTTCTCCTTAGGTTGAGGAATCACATCCTCCACCTTAGCCACCTCGGTTCCCTCTTCCCTAGTCGTGACTTCCATTGGTATTATCAGTGTTATTAGGGTCCACTTAAGTGTTCAACATAGGCATTATAGTCTAGTATTGGCATAGTCATGTATTTGAAATAATATTCATATTTGCGATGAGGGTAGTCTTTTCGGTGAGTTAAAGTCCCACCCTTCTTGTTCATTTTTTTCAGAAATACCATGATTTGGGTTATCTTTAAATTGTCCAAAAAATCTTAGGGTAAAGTTACATGAGAAAAATTCCCAACATAGAATTGGAATCCTAATTTTTTGCATAGTTCCTATCGAGTTTGGGTCAATTTTTCATTGGAAAACATAGATGGTATTAGTGCCCCTTATCCCACTCTAACCATTTCAAGTCCAGAGCTCAAAAATATGGAAAAAACTAGACAGAGAGAGTCATAGAACATGAATTTGTAAGAAACTAAAAATATCTCAAAATGCTTTGTCTTTCTTGGTGTTGATTTCATTTGACTCCAAACATGCCCTTATAATGCCCAGATAGTATAACAATAGTAATAGAGCATAATACAATTGTGAAAGAGTAACACTATGGTAATCATTATGAGCTTACTGTGATACTAATAGGATACTAGTAATGAATTAGTGTTACATCTTGATTGACTCATTGTTTTTGTCATTAATGGTGTTATAGGACGTACAAGCAAATAGGTATTTTTCAGATCTATCTTCATTGAGTGAGGGAAGTTCAAGTAAAATAGAGGAAAGTGAGACATCTAGTAGGTCTAACAGACGAAGATCAACTAGAGGTTATAAGATCAGAAGAAAATTCCATAGACGCATGGAATTGTTTCTTGCAAAAGGGGGATCATGTTCTTATGATCATGAGAGAATAGATGACATCGAGGTGCCCTTGAGGTACAAACATATAGTGAAACAATGGGTACCCAAGGATGTTCCTGAAATAAACACTGATTTTTGTGTAAACGAAAGGATATACTGGATTGCTCCATCATCATTACATGGTTTGGGGTTATTTTCCATGGATGGTATAAAGGTCTATTACGATGGATTAACTGAATTGATGGAGTACATTGGACCCTGTTATATCTACAAAGATTGGATACGAATAGTTCAATATATAAAAGGTATGCGAAGATATGGCTTGTCTGCAAATTATATACAACTAAAAGACAATGATCAAAATAAAGGAGCAACTATCTATATTGACGGAAGGCCAAAAAAAAGGGGGAATATTGCAAGGTTTATAAGCAGTACACGACCCACAACCACAAATAAGCGACCCAATTGCGTATTTGAGGAGCATGAAGGAAACTGTGTATTCGTATGTGAAATAAAATCAATAGATATAGTGTAAGAGTTATTGATTGATTACAATTTGAATCGAATAGATACAGATGTTGTTATTATGGGGGCGGTACGTATACTAATTTACCCAACCTGTAAGCAATGACTCTCATATTTTATGATTTCCATTATGTTCTTTACGGTGTTAATCCATTTGGAGAACTTCGGTCTGTTTAGTACTCAGTGTGTCCTATTTTTTGTTATCAACATTTGAATTTCTCATAAATTTGAATTTATTTCTCATGATAATGATCATGGTTCTAATTTTACTGTAATGTGGAAGGATTATCGTGGTAAATCAAAAGCAACCTTAGAACGGGTAAATGAACAAAAAAAATTGAATTGCATTTAATGTGCATTTTATTTATGTAGCGATCAATTATTTTATTTGTTTACATAATTGAATTATCATTTATTTTGTCAAATATGTAGTCGGCGGGACATGATTTTGATGATGATTCACTCGGGGAAAGGGATTTGTATGAATCCCCCGACCCTATGGTTTTAATTAGAAAAAAGATCAATAAAGGAAACAAGGAACTAGCTCACTTGTTAGGTATTCTAGATCAAACTCCTAAGGTTGAAGAAATGATAAAAAGATTTATGACAAGGCTTAAGACATATAAGGTAATAATTACAATTTCAAGTGGTTTTATTTTTGTATCATAAGATCAATTATGAAAGATTGATTTTTAACTTTTACATTATCTACACGAAAAAATGTTTTCTTTCTTATATAGAGATTTTTGGATCCTGCTGACACTGACATGCATGGTATCGGTAGTAGTGGCATTGCACAGATGCCACAGGGTCCCAATGTAGGCCCTCATATAGTTGTTAGGAAGAATTTATTCATATCTCCACCTTCCACACTATTAGGTGGGATCCATGACACACACACACACTGAGGAATCTGCCACACAAGTAGGCTCTGGAGGTGGTGACGGAGATGAGGCCGATGATTTGAAAAATTATATGGTTTCTTTTCCTAAAGCAAGATGTGTGACCAGCACAGGGACCCTTAAGGGCACCTTTATGGTCAACAAGGAAGGGCTTCCATTAAAGCAAGTTAAAGTCCCAGGTAACTTTTAAAATTTTCATTGTTTCATGTTCTCTATGTACACAAATATAAATCATCTAAATTATTATTTTTAAATTAATAATCATATAATCATTTTGCATGTAGGGAACAACGATTTTTATAGGCCCTTGGAGAATAATTCTTTGCTGATTTTTGGGACCACCATACGGGAGAGGTGGAATTCCCAGAATTCCATCCTCAAAAAAGAATTGATGGATTATCTAGAAATCATTTTTGGTGTAGATACATTTAATAATACCTTGGCCACCGTCGCAGTTGGCCAATATTTAAAATATACGCGAGAAACATATAGGAAGCACTTGAAACAAAATGATAGGTACGAGTGTCCTCTGATGATTCCAGAGAAGGAGTGGAAGGCCCTCACTGAGGACGCAAAAGAGAAGAAATTGACAGATGAAGGAAAAACACCCTATGGTCCTAGAAGGTAAATTACAATTTCAATTGAATACCTTCATTTTTTTTAGATGTAAATAAAATTGTGGTATATATTAACATACTTGAAACTTTTGATGATAGGTTGACTAACACTTCAAAGGCCACAAAATTAATGCTTGCTAAATGTGGCCAGCACATGCTAGGCCAGGGCGGCTACTTGAAGTTGCAGTCATGAATTGTAAGTACCTAAATATCTTATTTGTATCGCCTTAAAACTTTTAGATAATTGCAACGATTAAAAATAAAAATACATACTCTTATGCAATGCAGGGTGATGATTTTGGTACTGAAACCACAGAGGAAGACCTCCATCTTGGTTACAAGTACGGATATAATTCGGTAGTTGAACATCGAAAAATCTTGGGGCAGATACCAAGAATCACTTTGTGATGCAGGAGCATCTCTCCACATCAGCCAACCACGTCAGCACGCACACATTCAAAGGCTGAAGAGAGGCACAGCCTCATTTTAAATTTGAAATGAATGTAATTTAATGTGTTTAGGCTGTTGAGCCATAGAAGCCATGCCTTTGTGCAGGCGTTAGGTAGATCGGCTGAGATCTAGATCCAGCTGCTGGACTAGACAACCATTTATTGTAATTGAATAGGGTAAGTAGATCTGGAGGGAAGCGCTCTAAGAGCCCCGTCAGGTAAAAGAGATTTTCAGATCTCATTTTGAGTGAGTGAAGTAGAGAGTGAGAAAAGGGAAAAGAAGAGCCAGAGAGAGCTCAGGGACACCATTGTAATTACAGTTATTTGCCATTGTTAATATAACAGAAGAAGTTTTTCCTGCATTATTCTGTGTTGAATGGATGTCTGTGTGTGTTCTTTATGTATGCTGTAGATGTATACTGTAGTTGTGCATTTGCAGGAGTGTGTTTGATTTCCATGGTGAAGTTCTTTGAGGTTTCACGCCAGGAGGGCGTGACAGAGTACTGCGGTCTCTGAATACCAGTGCACAGAGGATGCATTTCTGAACTCTGCGGAGTCAGACAAAGACGTGTTGCGGCACAGAAACTGGGATCAACAACTCAGGAGGAAGGCCTCAAGGTTGTTGAATACCTTGGAGGCAAGGCTGTGTAGGAGAAACACAGTTGCAGACAGAATTCTACTTTGAATTCTGTAGAGCTCTGCCAAGTGGGCATTGAGCATACGCACGGGCTGCATTGGAGAAGAACTCTGCTATGAGTTCTTAAGAAGTAACAAAATCACTGAGGATTCTGGGAAGCTCTCCCAGGTGGGCATTGAGCCAGTGCAAGGAGTGCACAAAGAGAAGACTTTTGTTGTGAAGTTCTTAAGAGAACAGAATCATCGAGGGTTCTGTAGAGCTCTGCAAGGTGGGCATTGAGTGGGTGCATAGGTGCACAGAAGAAGAAGACAGAATTGTTGGAAGTTCTGAGAAGATACTCTGCCAGGTGGGCATAGAGACAGTGTGCAGACAGGCTTAGCAAGAAGTTTCTTGAGCAGAAGGATAGCCAGGAGGGCATCCATTTCATTCTCCATCTGAAGGAGGAGAAAGATAAAAATCCATTAGGGGTATGAGTATTTGCAGAAGCTCAGAAGAGATAGCACCAGCATGTGCATGAGAAGACTCTGCAGGAGCGCAGACGTCGGAATCCTTTAAGGATTTGAGAAGAACAAGCTCAGAAGGAATAGTGTCGTGGAGTTCGTGGAGATGAAGCAAAGGTCGAGGCCTTTGAAAGTTTGAAATTCTCCCAAGTCTGGAAAGGAGGAGTGTGCAGAAGCTCAGGATGAGCAGTGACAACCGTCGGATCGACAGGGAAAAGGGATCTGGACCGTTGGTTTTCACGTCCAGGAAGGCGTACCGGAGAAGTTCACGAAAAGAAATGATCTGCACCGTCAGATCTGGGAGAGATATCCCATCAGCCGTCAGATTCGGTGAGAAGCGCAGAGGTTACGAATGGGTTTCCAAGGAGAAATCCCAGGAGGTTGTGGACCATTAGATCTCACTCAGAAATCCCGTAAGTCGTTGGATCAGGAGGAGTTGCGTAGAGTTTAGCCTCTGGAGTAGGCGTGCAGAAGAAGTGATCTGAGTCATCATATCTGGAGCAGAAATCCCGTCAGCCGTCAGATTGGATAGGAGTTGCATGAGGTTTAGCAGTCAGGATATTAGCCATCGGGAAATCGAGATTCTCAAGGGCAAGAGAATCGAGACATTCCAAGTCTCGAAATACCGGAGAAATCTGGACCATCCATTAGTGGAGACACGTAGCGGAGATCTGGAGCGAGTCGGGATATTGGCCATCGGGAAATCGGAGTTCCTGAGGTCGAAAGAACTGGGACATCACAAGTCTCGAAACACCGGAGCAATCTGGACCGTCCGTTCAGAGGGACAGGTGTCAGAGATCCGAAGAGAGTCGGCATAGCAGTCATCGGGAAATCGGAATTCCTGAGGACAAGAAAATTGGGACATCGAAAGTCTTGAAATCCCGGAGGAATTGAGACCGTCCATCTGGAAGGGACGTGTGGAGGAGATCAGTGTCATCGGGAAAGGGCCGATAAGGAAGCCGTCCATCGGTGTTTGGTCCATCGGGATATCGGGAATCTCGTGGACGTGGTGTTTACGCCTTTTGAAATCACGAATCGAGAAACCCCGATCAGTGGGGGACAACTGTCAGCACATCAAGGCTGAGGAAAAAGCCATAGTGGAAGCCAGCTGTTAGTGCAGCGGAGAGTCAGGATTCGAGGAGTCGGGAATCCCGTAGGCGTATGTCTTTTGGAATCGCAAACCCCGAAACCCTGATGAGGGGGAAGGTTGTGGTCATGGGGTGATGGTCACGTGGACCAGGTGCTGATCCAGGAGGGCTAGCTGAGTCTAAAGCGCGTCGGGAATTGGAGGATCGCGGATCCAAAGGACGTTTTCAATTTGGCATCAAAAAGTCCGAAACCCCGAGAGAAGAAGGTAAGGATGCGGTCTTATAAGGGCTAGTCACATGGACTAGAGAGCCTAGCCAGGAGGGGCTAAGGCTGGGAAAGGAGCTCATCAGTGATCGGGGATTGAAGAGTAAGTGACTCTTGACAGCAGGCATACTGAAACCCCGAAGCCCGATAACAGTTTTCCTGTGGGGAAATTATTCACGACGAGTGCAGGAGGCTGTGTAGAGGAAAGAAGGAAGACCTATGGGTCAGATTTCATCAGGGATTCCATTGGAGGAACCTAAAGAGCCACTTCGGCTCAGCTGAAAGGGGATTTTGATCGATCCTGTGAGCAGGAGAGCGCGACAAGGTGGAGGTAGTGTGGTCACGATTTTTCTCGCACTGCATCAAGTGGTATCAGAGCCTGAATATTGCTTGTATATTTCAGGCAGGAAGAGGCAGGAAGAGGTAAGGAGCACTCTGATACACATCAAGTGGTATCAGAGCCTGAATCTTGCTTGTATATTTCATGCAGGAAGAGGCAGGAAGAGGTAAGGAGCACTCTGATACACATCAAGTGGTATCAGAGAAGGAAATTCATCTGTATACTTCAGGTGAAAGAAGACAGAGTTGTTGAAGACTCTGTAAAGATTGTTTGCAGGCAGGCAACAATCAACAAGGCAGTCAGGGAGACTGTAAGATGATGAAGCTGGTAGAACTCTTAGTGCGGAGTGACAGCAACAGGACTGCTAGGAGAGAAGACAGAGATAGCACCATGGTTACTAAAGGCCATATGCATGCTAGGAGGAAGAGCAAAGAAGAGAAGCTTGTTGAATTAAAGGCAGACATAGAGAAGCTCGAACTGTGGATGCGGTAGGATAAGGAGCCGAGAGGGATGCGTAAATGGCCCATGAAGGAAACCAAAAGCAAAACGGCCAGTCAAGGAGTTGATTGTCAGAAGACAGCGGAGGCTGTTAATAGGATGGTTGAGGTATGTAAACCAGAGACTGGGAGAGGTCTTGATGATGAAAATTTTGAATGGGGATCAGTTGAGGATCTCAAGAGCTGCCAGGAGGGCAAAGAGGAAATTCCCAATTGCCAGGTGGGAAATGATTCGAGATCACTGCGAGATCTCACGGACTATCAGGAGGACAGCCAAGGCATTTCAATTTTCCAGGAGGGAAATGATAAGAGTTCGCTACGGGATCTCGAAGACTGTCAGGAGAGCAGCAAAAGCATTCTGGACTGCCAGGTGGGCAGAGATGAGAATACGGGACTAGATGAAAGTCTCATGGGCTCGGAGGTGAGTTCAATTCAGTAAGGGTTGATGATGAAGGTGGGATCGGTTGATCTCATAGTCTGCCAGGAGCGCAGCAGAAGCATCCCATATTACCAAGAGGGCAGGGATGAGCAGGTGAAATTTGACCAGCCAGAGGAGCTGACAGAGCAGATGAGACTGTCTGAGGGTCTCATAAATTCAGAGGTGAGTTTGGATCAACAGGTGCAGCTGACTGAAGAGGAAGATCAGGATGATATTCTGATGATTGGGGGGATTGGAGTATTCCTACAATTTTCCCAGGAGGAGGCAGAAATTTGTGTTGCAGATGGTGCAACATCAGAACAGTCACAACTGACGATGACTGTCAGAAAAGAAGAAGCAGATGAAGAAAATGAGCATTCGGAGGAATGTCTCAACATATTCAGCCAGGAAGCTGAAGAATTTGTAGCACTGAAGCTGACAGCAGAAGAAGGAAAGGAGAGCGAGCATTCTGAGGAATGGCTCAATGATTTCAGCCAGGGAGTTGAAAGGAAAGAAGTTTTAGCACTGAAGCTAGCAGCAAAGGAAGCCAAAGAGAGAGCAGGTAAAGTTATCACTCCATGGGAGATGGAGCTAGAGATGTTGGAGGATTGGCTAAACAATCCAGAGCCAGCAAGAGAACTGACAGAAGTTGAGCTGTCAGAGAAGGTGACTGAACATAAATTCAGTTAAAGGGAGACTGCAGAGATGAAGTCTGCAGCAGAGTGGAAACTTGAGGCCATAGATGAAGATGAAGAGGATGGCATGGGAGATCACAGTGATCTACCCATGTGCCAAAAAAAATTGCAGCTGAGAAGACTGCAAGAGCCGAGCCAACCATTGGAGCAGCTGGATGCAGTGATCGAGGAGATCATGGAGCTGATGATCCGATCAGCAGAGACTACCAGCAAGGAGAAGTTGTGCAGAAAAGAAGCAGCAGCAGTGTAGAAGCAGAAGCCGCAGCAGCAAAAGGGAGCAGATGAACAACTCCAAAGGATGATTTGGGATCCAGGAGGATTCCAACAGCTTAGAGGGGAAGCGCATGAGAAGGAGCTCATGATTTTGCAGCTGAGGAGTTTGATGCAGGAGCATCTCTCCACATCAGCCAGCCAACCAGCCAGCCACGTCAGCGTGCACGCATTCAAAGGATGAAGAGAGGCGCAACCTCATTTTAAATTTGAAATGAATGTAATTTAATGTGTTTAGGTTGTTGATCCATAGAAGCCATGCCTTTGTGTAGGCGTTAGGTAGATCGGCTTTAATGCAGATCGACTGAGATCCAGATCCAGTTGTTGGACTAGACATCCATTTATTGTAATTGAATAGGGTAGGTAGATCTGGAGGGAAGCGCTCTAAGAGCCCCCTCAAGTAAAAGAGATTTTCAGATCTCATTTTGAGTGAGTGAAGTAGAGAGTGAGAAAAGGGAAAAGAAGAGCCAGAGAGAGCTCAGGGACACCATTGTAATTACAGGCATTTGTCATTGTTAATATAACAGAAGCAGTTTTTCCTGCATTATTCTATGTTGAATGGATGTCTGTGTGTGTTCTTTATGTATGTTGTAGATGTATACTGTAGTTGTGCATTTGCAGGAGTGTGTTTGATTTCCAGGGAGAAGGTCTTTGAGGTTTCATGCCAGGAGGGCGTGACAGAGTACTGCGGTCTCTGAATACTAGTGCACCGAGGATGCATTTCTGAACTTTGCGGAGTCAGAAAAAGACGTGTTGCGGCACAGAAAATGGGATCAACAACTCATGAGGAAGGCCTCAAGGTTACTGAATACCTTGGAGGCAAGGCTGTGTAGGAGAAACACAGTTGCAGACAGAATTCTACTTTGAATTCTGTAGAGCTCTGCCAAGTGGGCATTGAGCATACGCACGGGCTGCGTTGGAGAAGAACTCTGTTGTGAGTTCTTAAGAAGTAACAGAATCACTGAGGATTCTGGGAAGCTCTGCTAGGTGGGCATTGAGCCAATGCAAGGAGTGCATAAAGAGAAGACTTATGTTGTGAATTTCTTAAGAGAACAGAATCATCGAGGGTTCTGTAGAGCTCTACCAGGTGGGCATTGAGCGGGTGCATAGGTGCACAGGAGAAGAAGACAGAACTGCTGGAAGTTCTGAGAAGATACTCTGCCAGGTGGGCATAGAGACAGTGTGTAGACAGTATCAACAAGCATTTGCTTGAGCAAAAGGATAGCCAGGAGGGCATCCATTTCATTCTCCATCTGAAGGAGGAGAAAGATAAAAATCCCTTAGGGGTCTGAGTATTTGCAGAAGCTCAGAAGAGATAGCACCAGCATGTGCATGAGAAGACTCTGCAGGAGCGCAGACGTCGGAATCCTTTAAGGATTTGAGAAGAACAAGCTCAGAAGGAATAGTGTCGTGGAGTTCGCGGAGACGAAGCAAAGGTCGAGGCCTTTGAAAGTTTGAAATTCTCCCAAGTCTGGGAAGGAGGAGTGCGCAAAAGCTCAGGAGGATCAGCGACAGTCGTCGGATCGACAGGGAAAATGGATCTGGACCGTTGGTTTTCACGTCCAGGAAGGCATACCGGAGAAGCGCACGAAAAGAAACGATCTGCATCGTCAGATCTGGGAGAGATATCCCGTCAGCCGTCAGATTCGGTGAGAAGCGCGGAGGTTACGACTGGGTTTCCAAGGAGCAAGCCCAGGAGGTTGTGGACCGTTAGATCTCACTCAGAAATCTCGTAAGTCGTTGGATCGGGAGGATTTGCGCAGAGTTTAGCCTATGGAGTAGGCACGCATAAGAAGTGATCTGAGTCGTCAAATCTATAGCAGAAATCCCGTCAGCCATCACATTGGATAGGAGCTGCACGAGGTTTAGCAGTCGGGATATTATCCATCGAGAAATCGGGATTCTCAAGGGCAAGAGAATCGAGACATTCCAAGTCTCAAAATACCGGAGCAATCTGGACCGTCCGTTAGCGGATACACGTGGCGGAGATCCGGAGCGAGTCGGGATATTGGCCATTGGGAAATCGAAGTTCCTGAGGTCGAAAGAACAGGGACATCACAAGTCTCAAAACACCGGAGCGGTCTGGACCGTCCGTTCAGAGGGACAGGTGTCAGAGATCCGAAGAGAGTCGGCATAGCAGTCATCGGGAAATCGAAATTCCTGAGGACAAGAAAATTGGGACATCGAAAGTCTCGAAATCCCGGAGGAATCGAGACCGTCCATCTGGAAGGGATGCATGGAGGATATCGGTGTCATCGGGAAAGGGCCGATAAGGAAGACGTCCATCGGTGTTTGGTCCATCGGGATATCGAGAATCCCATGGACGTGGTGTTTACACCTTTTGAAATCACGAATCGCGAAACCCCGATCAGTGGGGGACAACTGTCAGCACATCAGGGCTGAGGAAAAAGCCATAGTGGAAGCCAGCTGTCAGTGCAGCGGAGAGTCAGGATTCGAGGAGTCGGGAATCCCGTAGGCATATGTCTTTTGGCATCGCAAACCCCGAAACCCCAACGAGGGGGAAGGTTGTCGTCACAGGGTGATGGTCATGTGGACCAGGGGCTGAGCCAGGAGGGCTAGCTGAGGCTAAAGCGCGTCGGGAATCGGAGGATCACGGATCCAAAGGACGTTTTCAATTTGGCATCGAAAAGTCCGAAACCCCGACAAAAGAAGGTAAGGCTGCAGTCTTATAAGGGCTAGTCACATGGACTAGAGAGCCTAGCCAGGAGGGGCTAAGGCTGGGCAAGGAGCTCATCGGTGATCGGGGATTGAAGAGTACAGTGACTCTCGACAGAGGGCATACCGAAACCTCGAAGCCCGATAACGGTTTTCTTGTGGAGAAATTGTTCACGGCGAGTGAAGGAGGCTGTGCAGAGGAAAGAAGGAAGACCTGTGGGTCATATTTCATCAGGGATTCCATTGGAGGAACCTAAAGAGCCTCTTTGGCTCAGCTGAAAGGGGATTTTGATCAATCCTGTGAGCAGGAGAGCGCAACAAGGTGGAGGTAGTGTGGTCGCGATTTTTCTCGCACTGCATCACTTTGCAAGATAAGGTAAATAAAATTCAATCCGCATTAACCTTTATTATTAATATAATAGAGTCATGTTGGATATTATTAATATTTACAACTTTGTTTTAATCAGGGGAGCAACATTGTCAACGAACACACTAGTATTGGAGAGCATTGCGTTGATAGTAGTTTTCAACCAGAAGATGGTTCTGATCTCATTCAGTCCCAATTTTCCACAAGGGAACAACCCCATGATGGTGCTACAATTGAGTTGGCACATGACGATAATATGGCTATATTTTAATCATATACTTAATAATTTTGTAGTTATACATTTTGTACTTCTATTTTTTTTACTTATACATTTATGATTGTCGTTATAAAGTTTATGATATCAATGGCAGATAATGTTGTACTTGAGGCTCATACTGTTAAAGAGAAGAAGGTTGGGGAAACCATTACAATGGTGTCAACCAGTGCACTAGGTAAATAATGACATTGTAGGTGTTTTTTTTAATATTATTGAACTAGTTCAATGATATTTAAAAACTAGCCATTTAAATTTTGTATTTTTTTATTTTGTAGGTGATGCCTCATCACAACGGCCTCCATTACACCGTGAGTACCCCGCGACTAGGTGTGCTTTGCGTGAGAGGACGCAATCACAATCGGATTTTGAAGAGCACCCAGAGAACGAAGACGTAGATATTGATGAAATGATTAGGAACTATGGAGCTAAAAAGAAGAGGTTGGATAAAAGTACTAAATGATGATGTACATGAATATTTTAATAATTATTTAATATAAAATCTATTTTCACCATATTTCGTTCACTCCAAATGGATCAAGGAAACATTTTATTTCATATTAAATAGTTGTGAATATTGGTATGTATATATGTTTATTTTTGTTGTAAATATTTCAATAGATTTATATGTTGGGTATTGGGGAATTGAGAGTGATGTGAGGGGGGGGGACGGGCCATAAGATCTTCCACCTTCACGTGGTTGGCCCTGTTTAGTAAAGAATAATTTATTGGAGCCGTTTAATGTAGGAGCAAACCTCCCTTGATCCAACAGAGCAACAACAAAGTCAATGTTGACTTCGTTGTTGCTACTTCAAATCAAGGGAGGTAGTTTGATCAAATATTAGACGCATGGATCCAATAAATTATTCTCGAAACCAAAAGGATCTCTTTCAAGTATGTTCTGATACTCTCATAAAAATGCATTTTAGAGTAAATAATGTGCTACAAATATTACTTGTATTTATTTTTTAGATATTTATGGAGGTTGAATAATTTTGGGAGGTACTTTAAGATATTTCTTCATCGATTGAGGGAAGCTCAAGACTAATAGAGGGTCATACAGCTGAAGAGAAACATGTGGGACCAACCATTCCAACTATATTGTCGACCAGTTCATCAAATCATGTGTGATTTCTCCTTTCAGGATATAAGTTTATATAGCCATCAATTCTAGTTATGTTTAATGTTTTATGAATTGTTATGTTCGATTGTGTTGATGGGAAAAATTGTCCGTCTGTCAACTGGAAGAGAGAGTCCGGTCCGAGGTTGTCTAAATAACCCAAGTCGTTTGGTGTAACTCGTTCTGACGGGTTTAATGGCTCCGTTAGCCAATCTAAGAATCCCAAAAGAAACAAATAAAATAGAGAAATAACTAACTAATTACTAAACACTATATATATGTACATATGCTCTAATGTAACTGTAGTAGTTGTATTTAAGCAGAAGATATACAAGTCTCATTTATTTACATGATTTACAAGATACAAGTTTTAATCAAAACTTATGAAAATCAATGGAAAAATAATTGCTTCTAGGAAACAGATAAAGAAAGCACATAAAAATATTTATTGTTTTTCTTTTATAAATTTAAATAATCTTGCAAAAAAAATTAATGAAACATGAACATGTGGATAGTCAAAGCTGAACCATAGATTCATTGTTTCATTCATAAACAACTTAACAAAATAACACACATAATAACCTGTCGCTAATCAACGAAACTGGTATTTATCTTTATGTGTTGTATGAGCTCATGTTTGTACTGTTGTTAAGGGAAACCTATAACAAAACAATACTAGCACTTCCAGAATACATTCAAAGAAGTATTTGATATTGGAGTA
>SNQJ01S0104262.1:2396-30327 GCA_010110895.2 Picea sitchensis | reverse complement strand
TCATGGGTGTTGTATATGCATGTGCATTTTCCTTCATGTCCAAATACCTTTATCAATCTTGCGGTCCAAAACCCATGACTAGGGTTGACATCAATGACAACAATCAATCTTCCAACAATATTTATTTCCCATATTCATGCCTATTCAACGGTAAACCTACTGTTGAAACCGGTCTAATTTGGCAGTAGAGGTTATATAACCATTGCATGAATGATTTCTATTTAATTGATACTCATATGAACTAATAACATGGAATAGTAATACCTGTATAGCCTTATTTACTCCTATTGTGTGATGCATGTACCTGATGAGAGTAATGAATATGGAATAAAGGGGCATTCACATTAGCACATATAGGTGAATGGTAATAAGCTGACAACATATGTATACAAAGATCCTTGTATCTCATATGTAGAAACACAAGTAAATCCCAAGAATTACTTCTATTACCATAAGTTGATAGGTATGAATATGGTATGATCACAGTAGTGTGAGTTCCTCTTCTTTAATAGGGATAGATCATTTCTTTGGTGGATGTAGCCCATATTGGGTGAACCATGTATATTTGTTTCTCTATTGTATTTTGTATCTCTTGTGTTTTATTTCTACATCTGTTTTATATTATTTCTATGTGATCCTCTTTTTTCTAACAAAAAACACCAAACCATAAAGGCAAGCAATAATCTCATTAAAAGATAAGGGAGAAGTGATGGATAAAAAGGACCTAGTAGTGCAGGTCACCATTACATGAGGGGTTGGTCACTAGGAAAATAACTTCGCAAAACTACCTTTGTGTGCACATGTGCAATGTTACTAAAGTCTAGTGAAGCTTAGTTACATGTATAAGTTCCCCACAAATGATGTTATAATGATCATCATTATGATAGTAGTTACAAGATTACATCAATCCACTAGACAACATTAAAACACATTCTAACATATCCCTCATCTAGAAATGAAAAAACCCAATGCATGCATCAATATGGATCTTTAAGTTTTGAAGCTAGCCATATGAATGCTTCTCCTGGTGCTATAAGGTTTGGAAGTTTCCTCATTGACCTTAATCTAGATATAAATAAACCCGTTTTAGGTCACATAACAATGGAAAAGTGAATCTAGTAGTAGATGTAGGCTCACTCAATAATTGAGGAAGGAAGTACTAACATATCTCAATAAACTATATCCATGCTTTATTCATCCCTTTCAATCTTCCAAGAATAGACTAGCTCTTCTTGTGTAGAAAAAAACCCCATGTCTTCTAAAGGAATTGAGGAGTAATCCACTTGAATTTCTTAATCCATCAATCCATTCACATAATTTCCTTATTCCATACAATATATGCAAGAAGTATACTTCTTTCACAAACACACACACACACATAGGAAAAATTCATAAAATTTTTATGTTGAAATAAAAATGGTAAAGTTACACTCATAAAGTGCACTATGGCATGAAAGAAAAACTTAACAAGAATAGCTCTTGATATTCTTCCAATATAATTGAATGAATTTGAAATCTAGTATCTCAAAATAAGTTGTCCACAAACATATTAAATCATAAGCAAAAAATCCTAGATAGGTGTTACATTTTTAAAGTTTCACCTTGAAAACCATAATAAAATTATCCATTGCATCCTCTTGATATACAAAAAAAGAAAGTAGCAAAATTGTTCAAAACAAATAAGGAAATTAAATCAATTATCCAAAATGGATAGAACTGATTTAAATAAATATCTGGAGACAGGGGGTAGGGATTTTCCCCTTCCCTTTACTCTACCATGTTGATGGTAGTATGCTATATCTCCAAAGATATTTTTTACAGGGCATTGACTAAGTTGTTTTGTTCCTTATAGATGTGATAATAAGATATATGAGAGAATATTCCCTTCAACAACTTTATTTCGTTATAAATTGGATGGAAACAAATATTGTGTATTCTATGGTTCCCAAACATCTAATCTATAACCAAATTTGAGTAAGCAACAACCTATAATTAATCAATATTTATTTCTAATGTAATTCTTATCCATGTTTCAAGTGCTTTCATTTTATCCCAATTTTTAGTATCTCTACAAAAAGTAGCCTCAAAATAAATGTTGCTTGAATAAAAAAAACAAAGTGCACCTATAGCCTTGCATGTATTAGGGTTTCTTTAACAGGCCCTATCAAAAAATCCCCATGCTTTTGTTTTGTTAAGCTCAAGTGTGATTATATTCCTCTAAGGTTTTGTCTGGAAAGGTACCTTGAGTCCTTCATAAGAGAACTTGATTTTATAGAAAACTTGGAGGTGGATATTACTTTTCCTATAACATAATGGCATTTCTAATTAACCACGGGGCCAAAGAAACATCATAGAAAAACCTTTATGATCCTTTACATATGAGTCCTCAAACCAAGTATGTAGTGCTTATGGCTAAGAAGAACCTTGCCATTTCTCCTTTCCACTTGTCAAGGTATGGGCTACATCTCAAACTTCTTTGGTAAAATGACAATTTATTAACAATTGACTAATCCATTTCCCTCCATTTTTACATCAAACATATATTATGCCAAATCCCTACCATGCTCTTCTTTGACACCATGAGATCTCACGATTTGATCCCTTGTTCCAAATCTAGTGCTTTAACACACACAAATGGCCTTGTTAAATTTTTTTTCTTCTACACGCTTTATGGATAAGAACTTAACAAGAAGAACGTCATTGACATTGTTTCATGTATATGAATCCAATGAAGGAGGTTGTTCATCAATCCAACACACAATTCTTGAGTTTTTTCAAGTTGTACCTCACTTTCTTAGACAATTCATAGACACTTTCCCTAAATGGTCCTAGGGGAGTGTGAATCACAACTTAAAACAATATTTTGTCAATTGCAACAAGTGAGTTTCAATGGGGCCATCATCTCTGTGAAGTCACAAATTTGAATGTGCAAGATCTCATGATTTGACCCCCATATCCAAATCCAATGATTTAACGGGTGTGAAAATTCCCTTGCCGAAAATTGTTTCTTATAAATGATTGTATGACCAAGTACTCTCATAGAAGGGAATCCTTAGTACTATCCCATGAAAATGAATCCAACCAACTAGACTTCTCATGAAATTGACTCAAGGTTCTTTAGTTTTTTGAGTTGTAGATCGCTTACCCAGACAATTCAAGGACACTTTCTCTAGATGGTCCTTGGGGAAAAAATGAAAACTTTGACTTGGAACAATGTGGTGTCTATTACAACATGTGAGTTCCATTTGGGTTATTTTCCTCATGTCTTCGCCAAGGTTTAAGGTCAGAGATATCATGATTTGACCTCAAGATCCAAATATATTGATTTAACACATGTGCAAATGGCCTCGTCCAAAATCATTTCTTATATACATTTTTGTGGCCAAGGACTCATAGAGAAGGGAGTCATCGGAAATATCCCATGGAGATCAAACTAATAGAGTAGACTACTCATTGAATTGACTTGTGTTTCTTTAGTTTTTTCATGTTGTAGCTTGCTTTCCAAGACAATGCAGGGACACTATCCATAAATGGTCATTGCGGAAAAAAATGTAACACATGACTAGGAATAATTTTATACTAGTTTTAGGAAGTGAGTTTCATTAGGGCCATCATCACCATGTAGTCACCGAGTTTGAATGCATGATCTTGTACTTTGACCCATAGATCCAAATCTGGTATTTTAACACATGTGAAAAATACCTCGTCCAAAATAATTTCTTCTACACATTTGTATGGCCAAGGACTTGAGGTGAAGGGTGTCATTGGCACAGTCCCATGTAGACCAATCTAAAGGAGAATATTGGTTCTTGAGTTGTTTTGATTTGTAGTTTTCTTTCCCAGACAATTTAGGGACTATCACTTGCTCTAAATGATTATGGGGTAGAAAATAAAAATAGTGACATAGAACATTGTGCCATGAATTTCAGAAAGTGAGTTTCAATATGGCAATCATTCCCTTGTATTCATATTGTTTGAATCCAAAAGACCTCATGATTTGACCCCTAAATCTAAATCTGGCGCTTTAACACGTGCAAACAACCTTGTCAAAACAAATTTCTTCTACATACATGTATGGCCAAGGACCCAATGAGAGGGGAATTGTTGGAACTATCTTGTGGAGATGAATCTAATGAAAAATACTTCTCTTCAAGCCAACTCATGGTTCTTGAGTTATTTCAAGTTGTAGCTTTCTTGCCTAGATAATTCAAGGACATTTTCCATAAATGGTATTGGGGGGGACACAAACCATTACTTGGAACGACATGTCATTAATTGCAACAAGTGAGTTTCATTAGGGCTATTGTTCCTATGAAGTCACCAAGCTTGAACGTGTGAGATATCATGATTTGCTCCCTAGATAAAAATTTGGTGCTTTAACGTATGTGGAAATGATATCCTCCAAAATCATTTAATCTACATGATTATGTGGCCAAGGACTCATGGAGAAGGGCATATCATTGGCACTATTCCATGAAGATGATTGCAATGGAGAAAACTACTTGTTGAATTGACTCATAGTGTCAATTCATTTCAATTTGTAGCTTACTTGCCTAGACATTTCATGCACACTTTCCCTAAATGGTCCAAGGGGTAAAAAATGCAAACCAACACTCAAAACGGTATGCCATCAATTGAAAAAAGTGAGTTTCATTGGGTCTGTTATCCTTGAGTAGTCACTGAGGTTGAATGTGTGATATCTTGTTATGTAACCCCTGGATCCAAATTTGGTGCTTTAACACATGTGGAAATGACCTCAACCATTATTGTTTCTTATGCACATTTTCATGTCCAAGGACTCATGGAGAAGGGTGTTATTGGAAACAGTCACATGGAGATGAATCTAATGGAGCGTATTTCTTATTGAATCAACTCACATTTTTTTAGTTGTTTTGAGTTGTATCTTATTTACTTGGATAATTTAAGGACACTTTCCCTAAAATGGTCTCGAGGGAAAAAAATGCAACACATGACTAGGAGCATCATGATATTAGTTGCAATAAGTGAGTTTCATTGGGTACATCATCCCAAGTAGTCATCGAGTTTGAATATGAGAGATCTCATGATTTGACCCCTAGATCCAAATCCAGTGCTTTAATACATGTGCAAACAAGCTCAATCCAAAATATTATATTATTCATGCTTGCATGGTTAAGGACTTATGGAGAAGGGTGTCATTAACATTTTCCTATGAAGATGAATCCAATGAAGCAAACTTCTCATAGAAATGACTCATGGTTCTTGAGTTGTTTCAAGTTGTAGGTTGCTTGTGTGGACAATTTAGGGTCACTTTCCCTAGATGGTCCCATGGAAAAAGAAATGAAAATAGCGACTTGGAACAACATCCCATTAGCTGTAGCTAGTAAGTTTCATTGTAACCATTTTCCTTGTGAGTTCATTGAGGTTGGAGACAACAGACCTTGTGATTGACAATTGACAATTTGTTTTTTTAAATACCTACATGACGTCAATATTGCGACGTATGGTAATGTCTCTCCCATGGCACACACGTCGGAGATAAATAGTTGGTTGTCGGTTGAGAGACGTTACTATACATCGGTATTACTACATATGGTAACTCCACTCCCATGGCACACACGTCGGGGATGAATAATTGACCGTCCATTGAGCAACGTTACCATACGTCGGTTTTACGACGTATGGTAACGTCTCTCCCATAGCATCCATGTAGTGGAGACTGACGAAATGGGACGTCAAAATTCCGATCTCTATGACTTCACTATAGCGACGGATATATGGGGTTTGGACAATCAAATCCAAGATGAAACCTGTTCACATGAAACGTCGCAATAGAGACGATAGCTATGGCATCGGAAAAGCGACGTCATGTGAAATGACCTTTGATGGGGTTTGTTGTTTGTCGTTCTCCCGACAATATAAAGTGGCAATTGTGTCGAACATGCCGTCAGAATTTTACCCTAATGTACTAGTGACATCGTTTTCCAGAATGATTGAGGAATTATAAAATAAAATAAAAAGGAAACTGGCAGCAAAAAAAATATGTCCAAATATGTTGAAACAATAGTTAACTACAATGAATGCATTAATGTATAAATGCTACAAGTAATGATGATCATTTGAAAAATATCCAAGCAACCACAAAATTGTAATTGTGTTGTTATCATATGGTAAGGAATCCATCATGAAGTTCATGGAGACTCCCATGGTTGGGAAGATATGGGAAGAAGTTGATACAGGCAAAGTTTTTCAATGTAAAATGTGCATTGGCTGCAACTTTTTCTACTAATATGGATTTTCTCCCTTTCAAGGATGTGGAAAATGTTGTTTTCTTCAATATCAAATAGAGCACTCCCCATGAAAAGGATAATGCCATGATCTCATCCCTGCAAGGATTGAAGTCATTGGACCAAGTGTTAGAATTAACAGTAGGAGATGCATTGTGATTTAGTTATGGGACATACTAATATACTCAAGCTCTCCACAATAGATACAAGGACACACATAGTTTAGCAGTATAAGGATATTTTTCCATGAGTTGGGTTGGTTAAAATACATCATAATCATTGAAATATAGTTTCCTGTTGGATTTATTTTCTAGCAGGGAATTAACACAGAGATAAAGTAATAATATACAGAAGAAGAAAAAAAAAGAAGAAGAAGAAGAAGATGTATGTGTTTTTTGTTCTTTGGCCATAGACAACTGTCAGAAAGTATTTTTGTGATAAAATAAGTAACATGTTTATGAGGAGTGATAAAAAGGGAATAACAAAGTATTTTCATCGAGTAGTTTACTTTTGTGATGCTTAGCATATATTGAAACTTTGTTTGCAACCTAAATGATGTCGTTTGGAAAGAGTATTTTACAAATATACTAAAATCTATTTCCCAAGCAAACATGTATGGATTCATCTTGCATATGAAATATAGGTAACATGAATATGAAAACTTTTTCATTCATGTGAATTTGATATGATTTATTTTCCATGAGAGTGCATATGATATTTTTCATAGTATGTTACATTGAAGAGTCCAAAGCATTAGGCGTATATCTATTGTCAATAGAAATTTCAAACCTTGGACATTTTCTCTTAAACTTGGAGGGCATTTTTGCAAACACTGCATGCATACTCTGGAAAAAAAAAGAAACACAGTGATGTCATTTTGATTTGAGCTCCATTATTGGGATAGAATGTGTTATCACTCAAGAAAACTCTCCTAGGCTGTGTCTCAGAGATGCCTGGTAACTTAACCTTTTTGTAACTATTTTCTCTTATAATGGGTGTGGGTTTGGATCAAGATGAATATCTTAATCACTGGATTGTATCTTCAAGATAGTCTAGCTATATTCATGCAATACAAGGCCTTTAGGAGCTATTATAAGATAAGTTTGTAAATCAAATGGATAAGAAAACCAATCAGTTAACCAGAACATACATAGGCAATATATATGATGGGTCAAAAAACAAGCCAAGGATTCTTATGATTCTTGCTTAACAGTCAAAAGTAAGATGGCAGTTACCATGGGACCATTAAACATAGACAAAAGAATGATTTTAACTCATACGCATAGACAAAGATGAAGGAGAGTCTGACAATAACAAATGAAAGAAGCTTGCAGGCCTAATATATTAAAGAAAGTGTCTTTTAACAATAACAATGGATTATAGAACTCAAAATCGAACCTTTTGTTCATCAAATGTTCTTGGCTTTATAGCCTTTTACAAATAGTTTCCAGATCCTACATTACTGGATCGAATTTTGCCCAAAATAGAAAATCAATAACTGACCCAAGAAATTAGATAAAGATCCTATAAACTAGGTCAGTTCAAATTCTCGACTGATCTTTATGTTATTCAGATCATTTGGCAGGTGTAGTGAGCCTTCCGAGGCTGTTGGATCTCATGTGATATAGGAGGAGTCGAACATGACACTTGTTGACAGTCAAACAATCTTGTATCCTTGAAAATAGCTAATTGTTGTTTTACCTTTCTGTCTTGTAGAGCATCTCCAAAACCAAAACAAACTCTTGATAAGGATGTCATTAATTATCTTCCATCGATTGGAACCATTTCTGAGGCTTTTGAACAAGGAAAACTTGGACCTATGCAAAAACATTAGCTTTCTGCCTTATCAGTGCTTTCGGTAGCTAGAGTAGATAGAATTCGGGCCGATTAGCTACCGAAATTTTTGCTTTCGGTGACTAATGAACAATCGATATGTTCGCCTAAGCCACTGAAACCTGAGATTATCAAAATTTCAAAAATACCCTTGTCTTAGCTCAAAAATTCTTTAGAACAGATCTTTTTAGGCTTCTGCTTCTCAAAATTTGTAGGGTTACTGGTTGTCTCTGGTTCATTGCACTGAACTGCCACCTCTGCAAGGGTCTCAAGAGAAGCATGTGTCTGAGCCTGGTGTTTTGAAGACATAGCTTGTTTCCTCAAAGCCCTAACCTTTTTCTTCAAACCCTGAGCTACTCTCCATAAGTTGTTGTAGATTTTTACAATCTTGTCCTTCTTTTTCTTCTCCTTTATGCTTTCATGGGATAATATTTCCAAATATGAGTTGCTTTCTGCAAAGTTATTTGATAGAGTTTCATACCTGGTTTTTATTACCCTTTCTAGAACTTCTTGCTAGGCTAACTTCTTCTTAAGCTTCTTGATTTCTTTTTATTTACTCTGCTTCACTCATTTTCTAGATGAGGCATCTGCAATTTGTGGTTCTTTTTCTTCTTGAGGTGTAGGTGATGGAAGGTTCTCATAAATTGTTGTGTATATATCCACAAAAATAGAATTTTCATGCCCTGTGGTAACTGAATCCTCATGCCCTGTTTCAATCTGGTGCTCTTCATCCTCCGAGTCTGTGTAAGGAAGATTAAGGATGTTTTTGTTCACTGGGGATTCTTTGGCCTTTTCTTCTTCACTATTGAAATTTAATTTCTTCTTAGTTTTGCCAAGCTTAGAGGAAGTAGAGGGTTGATTGACTGGGGCTGGAGAGATAGCTCTCCCCCTCCTCTTTCCACTTCTGGGAGTGGAAGACTTCTTGGAATGAGGACTCTTTTTTCCCTCTGGCTAAACGTCGGTCTGGAAATCATTCCAGAATAAGAAGTAATTCCACTCTTTACCTCTTCTTCGCAACATCTCACAAACCAAAATTTTGATCAGATTATGGTGGGATAATCTACCTGCAACTTGATTGGGCTTGGCATGGACTTGATGAACCATCTTGGATAAAATTCGGTGGAGAAAATAGGGCAGACTGAGTGGGTTTATACCAGTCAAATGATTTATAAGTTTAAAATGGTAAATCATCACCCTGTTGTATCGCCCTTCACAAGTTACATAAACCATTATGGCTTTTAATAACTGTTGCCATTTCTCTTCAAGGAAATATATAGGAATATCTTTCTTCCATATCAAACCCATGTGTTCTGGTTTCAAATAAGTCATGAATTCCACATTCTTAGTAACAGTAGTTTAAAACCATTTCTCTCCAGTCATGGGAAGCTCTGTCACTTCAGCTATGAGGGCTTCATCTATCTCGAATTCATCCCGGCCTATGATTGCTTTCTTTCCATCAAAATTGAGGGCAAAGGCCTCTGCCACCTGCTGATGAGAACTCTGTAATTTTTTGCAAAAATTGTAACACCCTGCATCTTTGAGCATTTGACATACCTCGGGGTGTGATTCCAGGTAACTAATTTCATTGAGCTCTTTCCTCAAGGTTGATGTTCCTTTCTTCATTTGCCATAATGTTTTCGCATACTTGTGATCGAAGGAGCAGATTTCAGGGGAAAGTTTCACCGCGTAGAATTAGTGAAAGTCGGCTCGGCTGTGATAGAAATGAAAAAATTGGGGTGAGCTTTAGAACGTGGCACTGATTACAAGGGATGCGGTGGAATGGATGATGATTTGCAGCAGTCATGGTGGATAATTGTAATAAATGGAGGGTACGTAAGAACATGGCTTAATGATATAATGATCTGGAAGGATTCACTTATATCATAGAGGGATCATCTTCCGGTCATGAACGGTTCATTATCCAGTCTTTTCGACAGCTTATTGCAATCATAAAACGTTGAACCCGATGATTGAAATGTGTGATAGGACGTGTTGGCTCTTTCCCCGCTTCTGCGATTTCGGTGGCTAAAATGGCGTTGGATTCCTTTGTTTAAGCTTTTGAAAGATGAGGCTTTCGGTGGCTAATGAACAATCGAAATGTTCTCCTAAGCCACCGAAACCTGAGATTTGAATTAGATCAAATAAAAGATAAACAAACATTTATTTAAACTTTATTACATGCGTAAAGCTTTGAGAAATGAGATTTTAAAAAATTTAAAAAGTACCTTTTAAAATACATCCTATCACCTAAAATATTGATTTATTTGAGGAGATAACATTGGCTCCTATTGGGGGTGAAAGCCTTCACGTGAGGTTTCAAGAACCACAAAACCAATGCCTTTCCTAAAAAATGAAAATTCAAACCTATCTACTAGTGTTTCCATTGGGCATGGAGTTATTTTGTAAAAACAAAGCTGAAAATAAAAATTACAATGGCAAGGCTTTGAAGCCTTAGATGAAATAGAGTTTCATAAAACGCCCATTGACTGGGCCACCAAACATTTCTTCACCTTCCAGACTTTGCAGAATGAAGGTGTTGTTGTGTTGTACTTGAGTTATCATGAAAGGACCGGTCCACAAAGAGTCAAACTTGTCGTGCTTGCCTTTATATTGTCTGAGGGCATCCCATTTCATAACCCAATCACCAACCTGAAAGTCGTCCACCTTTGCTTTTCTGTCAAAAGTATCCTTGATCCTCTTTTGATGAGCCTCTGATTTATCCACCAGTTGTTCTCTGACCTACTGCAACTCTACCAAGTCAAGCATTCTTCTCATCATATCATTTGATTCAGTTTGTTCCTCCTGAAAAAACTTAGCCACTGGTAAAACTAGTTGAATGGGGAAAATGGCATAAGTGCCATAAACCAGTTTGAAGGGAGAAGTTCCTATGGATTTCTTGTTAGTTACTCTGTCTGCCTAAAGAGCAAACTTTAGTTCAGAATCCCAACTCTTTTGATTCTCCTCCAACATCTTTCTGATGATTCTGACTAGACTCTTATTGGACGTCTCGGCAAGGCCATTACCCTGAGGGTAGTAGGAAGTAGAGTGTACCAATTGAATGCCCGTTGATTTCACATGTCAACCAATGCATCAACTTTGAAAGTTGTTTCATTATCTGTCACTAGCCTTTTTGGGAAACTGAATCTGCTCATAATGTTCTCATAGAGAAACTTCATGACAACTTGATGAGTGGCATTTCGAGTGGGGCTTGCCTCTATCCACTTTGTAAAATAGTCAATGGCTACCAAGATCCATTTATGTTGACCACTAGATGAAGGATTAATCTCGCCTATGAAATATAAACCCCACTGCTGAAAAGGACCATTCACTACAATGGGTCTCAGGGGCAGAGATTTTAGTTGTTGTTTTCTTGTGAATCTTTGACACTTATCACAAGATTTCACAAAGGTGCACACATCTGAAAAAAGAAAAGGCCAATAATACCCATCCCTTAAGATCTTATGAGTTGTGGTCTTCCAGTAATGATGGCCTCCACAAATACTTGAATGAAACGGATGCATGACTTCAATTGACTCTTCTTTGTCTAAAAATATTAGTAGTAAACCAATAGGATCTTTCCAATACAAAAGATTATTATTAATCCAAAATTTAATTGCTCTGAGCTTAATGGCTTGGGCTTGAGTCATGCTAAGTTCAGGAGAAACCTCCAACTTCTGTAAAAAATGAATAATACCTGAATACCACTCACATGAAGACAAATGCTCAGCCACCTGATGGCTGCCATGTTGTTCTTCCACTGCTACCCCTGTCTGCAAACTTGTTGAACTTTCCCCAATGAAATTTATGTCCAAAAGATCGCAGTTCTCTTCTGTCAAAAGCTTGGCAAGGCCTTGGCCTTTTATCAGTTTAGTGGGCTTCACTTCTATGTCAAACTCAATCAGCTTTGTGATCCATTTAGCTCTCTTTCCATCAATATCAGGTTGAGTCAATACATCCTTCACAAATGTTGAAGGAACATAGGTGACAACCTTTGCATGGAGGATATAAATTCTGAAATCTTTTAATGACTTAATGAGAGCATAAGCTTGTTTTTCTATAGGATCATACCTTAGTTCAACATCTCTGAGTGCTTTGCTGAAAAAGGCCACCGGGTGATCAAGACTTTCATCATCTTTTTGTAACAAGACTGTTGCCACCGTGTCATAGGAAGCAAAAGAGAAAATATAGAAGTTATTGGTGTAATCCAGACTGATTAGAGTGGGGGATTCCATGATATCCTGTTTGATATCCTGAAATGAACTTCTTGCATTGTTTTTCCATTTTATCTCGGATCCATTTTTTAGCATAGAGGTTATGTGTTTCACTAACTCGGTGAAATTTGGAATAGATCTTCTGACAAAATTTATCTTACTGAGTAGAGATTGGATATCCTTCTTTGACCTTGGTATGGACAACCTCTGAATTACTTCCACCCAAGTTGGATCAATTTTCACTCCTTCCACTGAAAAAATGTGGCCTAGGAGCTTACCCTTCTTGAGAGCAAATTGAGATTTTTTGGGGTTCAGTGAAATCCCGAACTGTATGCATTTCAAAAATACTCTTTTCAGATGCTTCAGATGCTCTTCATGACTGCTAGAATAAACTGTGATATCATCAAGATAGATGAGGACAAACTTGTCCTTCTCTCCCATGAAATCTATGTCCATGGCCCTATGAAAAGTAACCCCAACATTCATTAGCCCGAATGGCATCTTGGCGTACATGAAGGTACCCCAAGGAGTAGTAAAGGCGGTTTTTTCTTAGTCATCAGGATGTACAAAAATCTAGTTATAGCCTAAGAAGTCGTCTAGGAAAGACATGACAGTGGACCCTGAAATTCTTTGCAGCGAATGTTCCATCTTGGGTAGGGGATAGTTGTCTTTCTTTGAGCATTTATTTAGGTTTCTAAAATCAACACATAACCTGATCTCACCATTTTTATTTCTCATTATTACTAGATTTGCGATCCATTTAGAGTATTTTAAAGGAATTATAATTTTGGCATCAAGGATCTTTTTTATTTCTTTTTCAATTACAGGCAATAGGAGAGGACCGATAGGTCTCAGTTTTTGTTTGAAAGGGATGGTATCTTTCTCAAGGGGAATATTATGTTCAATGACCTCAGGATCATAGCTTTTCAGATCATTGTATTTCCAGGAAAAAACATCAACAAATTCCTTCATAATGTTGCAATATTCAGACCTCTGATCAACGATTAATTTAGCAGACAGACTTATGTATTTAGGATGATTTTGGCTTCCTATATTGTGCTCATGGACAGAAGGATCTTTCTCCTTCTTATCAGGTTTGTAGGGGACATCGTTTTGATCGAAAATCTTCTCAAGAGGCACCAAACCCTGAGGTATATAATTGTTGGGCAGTTGAACGATATCATGTTGACCCATTTTTCTTTTTATCTTAGGCTTCTTGGATTCCTCTACATTTTGATTTTTTTGGTCAATATGCATATCAGAAAATTCATCTACCACCTGGAGAAATCTACTAAGCTCATCATCATCTTCAAAAACTTTCCAATATTTGATATTGTCGGGTAGAGATGGTCTATATTTGACTTGGATTTCATAATTCAGTCTGGGAGGCATGGGAGGAATAAACATACTGGATGAGACAGCAAGGGAATCAGCAAGATGATTCATAGCTCTAGGTACATAAGAAATGTCAAAAATGGAAAAAGAGTCCCTGATTTTCCATACCTCATCCATGTAGGCTTTCAATCTGACATGTTTTGCTTGGAAAGTACTGTTCACTTGTTGTATGATGAGATCCACATATCCAAACACTTTTAGTCCTTTGATTCCCATCTCCTTGGCAGAATTTAATCCCAATAGCAAAGCCTCATACTCTGCTATATTGTTAGTAGTATTGAAATCAAGCTTAAAAGACAAATGCATAGCCTCTTTCGAAGGAGAAATAAAAACTACAACTGCACCTGCTGAGTCTTTGGTACTGGAACCATCAAAGAACATGGTCCACATGGGAGTACTCTCCCCATAAGTCTACTGATAAGTAGGCTTTGTGAGCTGCAAAGGAGTTGGCTAAGGATCATCTATTTGCAGAATGCATGATCCAAAGTCTGTGTCTAAAGCATAAATCGGATGGTTTACAAAAATTTTCCCATCACTAATGATGTACGCAAGATGATTTTCTCTATAAAGTCTCTTTAGCTCTCCTCCAAACACCAGGACTGTGGCATACAAAATATCCATCTCCAAGGTACCCCCTAGCCTTTTTCTCCATGAACGTGACAAGAGGAGGCCAAACTTGGGTGGAATATCAGCCACTACAACATCCATTACCATGTTTCTCATTGGCAGCTGGGCAAGGTTTATGACAAGGTCTTTTATGAGGTCGAGGCATCTGAATTTCCTAGAGTCGAAAGAGAAGAGATCATGGTAAGGTTTTGTGACGTCAAGCCTAAGTTCATCCAACACTGCTTTAGGCATAAGATTGTGTGACGCTCTCGAGTCAAGAAAGGAGTTGTGAAGGATCTTGTCATGGATATTTAGGGATATGTAGAAGGGTGGATAAGAGTCATATCGGTCTTCTACCATAGGTCCTATAGTCACTGTGGGATTTTCATCTTGAAGGTTTACGTAATCAGCAGCTGGAGGAGTCTTTGGTTGAAGGGACTTCAGGATAGCAGACTTGAATATGTCATTCTTCATAAGTTCAGTCAATGGCATAGGTATTTTCACCTTCTGAATTTCTGATTCGAAATTAAATGAGTATGACAATCTATCGGAAGGTTTTACCTCGTTAGGAGGAGCTCTGAGAGAGACTTTTTCTTTGGCTTGGAGATGCAATTTCTTCTGCTGTTTTTTTTCAAGAGTGGACGTCTGCTTTACAGGAGCAGTAGGCTACTTGGCAACAACATCTTTCTTTTTCCTGGGAGAAGCAAGCAATGGCTTTGGAGTGGCAATCTTAGATCTTAAATTGTAACCCGGTTGATCATCTGTCTGATAAAAATATTCTTCAATGCTTGCCTCGTGAATCTACTCGTCCATCTGGGCCTCCTCATAATTTGTTTGTGTCAAAAAGGAGGAATCATTTTCATCCCCAAAGCAATTGATGTCATCTTCTTCTTCAATTTCATCATGAGATAGATCATGTTCTTATTCTAGCATTGCATTTTGGAATGGGGCCCTGATCCTTTGGTCATCAGCTGTATTCTTGTCTCTCTGAAGGATCTGGACCTGTTGGTTGTTCCTTCTATAAGGGAATGCATTGGGATTCCTGGGAGCATAATCATTAGGCTCTTTACTTCTTACTAGCTACTAACTCTGAATTTCCATTTTTGACATTTCCGAGGTCAAGCTATCCAACATCTTGGCCATCTTTTCCATTTTGGTATTTGAAGAAGAAGGAGGATCAACAGACGACTTCTTTCTCTCAAATTTTCCTTTGAGTTTATGAGATGCCATAATATTAGATTCAACCTCAAGAGCAACATATTGCATTAAAGAGAGTGTGGCTAACCTTATTTCTCTAAGGATTAAGCAAAATTCTAGATCAAAGGCAGAAGAGTAAGTGATCTTTGTTGATGCATCAGTTGGCTTGATCTCTGCAGGAATCTTGCCGAACATCTTATTAAATCTTTTTTTGAAGTCTGAGACAGACTCCCCATTTTCTCTTCTTAGATTTCCGAATTCAGAAATATAATACAAGTGATCTCTTCTTTCTCCCCAGTGTTTCAAAAACACCTCATCTAACTGCTCAATGCCTGACACTGAATTTGCCGACAGTTTCTTGAACCACTTCCTGGCTTGGCCATCCAAGCTCTGCACAAAAATTCTGGTCCAAACATCTTCCTCCGAAATGTTAATGTTCTCAGCATATTCATAGAAAGCTTCTATATGTTCCTCAGCAGTATAATCCCCAGATCTAGTAAACTTCGGCATATATTTCCGATAATATCCTGTCGGCATGGCTGATAAGGGATTGGGTAACACAAGAGGGGCATACCTATTGGCTAAGATCTGTTCCATTTTTGTCAAAGGGGCAGCCATGGAAATCTTGGGGGTTCATGCAGAGGAAGAAGTTTCTGTAGATGATGGTTGAGAAGGAATATGTGAGACTATGGACAATGGTGGTCTTACTTCACTAAAGAAAGAAGGAGAAACACTAGTAGGATGAATACCCTGGAAAGTGTTTCCTGAATAAGGTGGAAAGTAAGAGGCTCTGTAAAACTGACCAAGCAGTAAGGCCAAGTTTTCTTCACCTTTAGAGGAAAGATCTTGTAAAATATCTTCAAGAACGAGAAGACTGGCATGAGTATGGAAAAAACTCTCTATAGGCTTAGTTGGTGAAGAATTCAAAGAAGAGGAAGAGTCCTTTTCTTGGAGGGATTCTACAACTTCTTCTCTTAAGTTGGATATAGTAACATGCTCAGAAATAGAATCTATAACATCAGAGGAAATTGAAGGCTCATCACCCTTCAAGATTTTTGACACAATCTCAATTTTATGAGAACTAGAAGTTTCAGCAGAAGGGGATTTGACAAGAGGTTCTCTAGATACAAAAGAAGAAGTGTTTCTTGAAATACCTGGATTAGATTATCTTGCAGATTTGGAAGTTTGTCTTTGCAAAGATTTTCCACTTCTGATGATCTTCTCAGGATCTGGAACTAGTGCTGCCAGTGGTATTTCTTGGTTTGCCCTAGTATGAGCCCTTCTTGGAGCCACTTCGTTCTAATGGAGTCGCCAGATAGATGGTTACAACCCAAAATGTGTCCAAACTTTGTCTATCATCAAAGTTGGATCTTGTCATCTCCCAAGGAAGCTGAGCTTCAGTCTCCTCTCCCCGGCAACGACGCCAATTTGTTATCACTCCAGGAAACCCTCCTAAGATGTATCTCAGAGATGCCTGGTAACTTAACCTTTTTGTGACTATTTTCTCTTATAATGGGTGTGGGTTTGGATCAAGATGAATATCTTAATCATTGGATTGTATCTTCAAGACAGTCTAGCTATATTCATGCAATGTAAGGCCTTCAGGAACTATTATCAGATAAGTTTGTAAATCAAATGGATAAGAAAACCAATCAGTTAACCAGAACATACATAGGAAATATATATGATGGGTCAACAAACAAGCCAAGGATGCTTATGATTCTTGCTTAACAGTCAAAAGTAAGATGGCAGTTACCATGGGACCATTAAACATAGACAAAAGAATGATTTCAACTCATATGCATAGAAAAAGATGAAGGAGAGTCTGACAATAACAAATGAAAGAAGCTTGCAGGCTTAATATATTAAAGAAAGTGTCTTTTTACAATAATAGTGGATTATAGAACTCAAAATCGAACCTTTTGTTCATCAAATGTTCTTGGATTTATATCCTTTTACAAACATTTTCCATATCCTAGATTACTGGATCGAATTTTGCCCAAAATAGAAAATCAATAACTGACCCAAGAAATTAGATAAAGATCCTATAAACTAGGTCAGTTCAAATTCTCGATTGATCTTTATGTTCTTCAGATTCTTTGGAAGGTGTAGTGAGCCTTCTGAGGCTCCTGGATCTCATGTGATATAGGAGGAATCGAACATGACACATGTTGATAGTCAAATAGTCTTATATCCTTGAAAATAGCTAATCGTTGTTTTACCTTTCTGTCTTGTAGAGCATCTCCATAACCAAAACAAACTCTTGATAAGGATGCCATTAATTATCTTCCATCGATTGGAACCATTTCTGAGGCTTTTGAACAAGGAAAACTTGGACCTGTGCAAAAACATTATCTTTCTACCTTATCAGTGCTTTCGGTAGCTAGAGTAGATAGAATTCGGGCCGATTAGCTACTGAAAGTTCTTCTTTCGGTGACTAATGAACAATCGATATGTTTTCCTAAGCCACCGAAACCTGAGATTATCAAAATTTCAAAAATACCCTTGTCTTAGCTCAAAAATGCTTTAGGGCAGATCTTTTTAGGCTTCTGCATCTTTCTCAAAATTTGTAGGGTTACTGGTTGTCTCTGGTTCATTGCACTGAACTGCCACCTCTGCAAGGGTCTCAAGAGAAGCATGTGTCTGAGCCTAGTGTTTTGAAGACATAGCTTGTTTCCTCAAAGCCCTAACCTTTTTCATCAAACCCTGAGCTACTCTCCATAAGTTGTTGTAGTTTTTTACAATCTTGTCCTTCTTTTTCTTCTCCTTTATGCTTTCATGGGCTAATCTTTCCAAAGATGAGTTTCTTTCTGCAAATTTCTTTGACAGAGTTTCATACCTGGTTTTTATTACCCTTTCTAGCACTTGTTGCTCGGTTAACTTCTTCTTAAGCTTCTTGATTTCTTTTGATTTACTCTGCTTCACTCGTTTGTTAGATGAGGCATTTGCAATTTCTGGTTCTTGTTCTTCTTGAGGTGTAGGTGACGGAAGGTTCTCATAACTTGTTGTGTATATATCCACAAAAACAAAATTTTCACGCCCTGTGGTAACTGAATCCTCATGCCCTGTTTCAATCTGGTGCTCTTCATCCTCCGAGTCTGTGTAAGGAAGATTAAGAATGTTTTTGTTCACTGGGGATTCTTTGGCCTTTTCTTCTTCACCGTTGAAACTTAATTTCTTCTTAGTTTTGCCAATCTTAGAGGAAGGAGAGGGTTGATTGACTAGGGCTAGAGAGATAGCTCTCCTCCTCCTCTTTCCACTTCTGGGAGTGGAAGACGTCTTGGAATGAGGACTCTTTTTTCCCTCTAGTTGAACCTCAGTCTGGAAATCATTCCAGAATAAGAAGTAATTCCACTCTTTACCTATTCTTCGCAACAGCTCACAAACCAAAAGTTTGATCAGACTATGGTGGGATAATCTACCTGCAACTTGATTGGGCTTGGCATGGACTTGATGAGCCATCTTGGATAAAATTCAGTGGAGAAAATAGGGCAGATTGAGTGGGTTTCTACCAGTCAAATGATTTATAAGTTTAAAATGGTAAATCATCACCCTGTTGTATTTCCCTTCACAAGTTACATAAACCATTATGGATTTTAATAACTGCTGCCATTTCTCTTCAAGGAAAGATAAAGGAATATATTTCTTTCATATCAAACCCCTATGTTCTAGTTTCAAATAAGTCCTGAATTCCACATTCTTAGTAACAGTAGTTTTAAACCATTTCTTTCTAGTCATGGGAAGCTTTGTCACTTCAGCTATGAGGGATTCATCTATCTCGAATTCATCCCGGCCTATGATTTCTTTCTTCCCATCGAAATTGAGAGCAAAGGCCTCTGCCACCTGCTAATGAGAACTCTGTAATTTTTTGCAAAAATCGTAACACCCTGCATCTTTAAACAATTGACATACCTCTGGGTGTGATTCTAGGTAACTAATGTCGTTGATCTCTTTCCTCAAGGTTGACGTTCCTTTCTTCATTTGCCACAATGTTTTCACACACCTATGATCGAAGGAGCATATTTCGGGGGAGAGTTGCACCACGTAGAATTAGCGAAAGTCGGCTCGGCTGTGATAGAAATGAGAAAATTGGGGTGAGCTTTAGAACGTGGCACTGATTACAAGGGATGTGGCGGAACGGTTGATGATTTGCAGAGATCATGGTGGATAATTGTAATAAATGGAGGTTACGTAAGCACATGGCTTAATGATATAATGATATGGAAGGATTCGCTTATATCACAGAGGGATCAGCTTCCGGTCGTGAATGGTTCGTTCTCCAGTCTTTTCGGCGGCTTATTGCAATCATAAAACGTTGAACCCGACAGTTGAAACGTGTGATAGGACGTGTTGGCTCTTTCCCTGCTTCTGCGATTTCAGTGGCTAAAATGGCGCTGGATTCCTTTGTTTAAGCTTCTGAAAGCTAAGGCTTTTGGTGGCTAATGAACAATCGAAATGTCCACCTAAGCCACTGAAACCTGAGATTTGAATTAGATCAAATAAAAACTAAACAAACGTTTATTTAAACTTTATTACATGCGTAAAGCTTTGAGAAATGAGCTTTTAAAAAATTTGAAAAGTACCTTTTAAAAGACATCCTATCACCTAAAATATTGATTTATTTGAGGAGTTAACAGAATGCATGAATGATTCAATAGTATTTTCCATACATACAAAAGAAAGGAAGTGAGTGATGGAGTCAATAGTATGCCTAAGCCAACTAGTTCAAATTTTCATCATCTCCCATCTCTCTTGGGAGGCAAATTGAGTTGTCATTGAAGAGATGATTGGAGGAAAAGAGATGATAGCCATGAAAGAGCTATTAAAATCATCTCATACTAGCCACGGGTAGTGCTAAAATCATGTACAAGTGCATTGGGAATCAAAATGATTTGATAGGCCTAATATATAATGTTGGAAATGGATTTTTCAGCCATAAAAATGCATGCGAATTTCCAACCATGGTTTTTGAGAATGTTGTTTCATTCATGCACTTTTTAAAGCTTTAGACTACCATAATATGCATTACACTCTACATGCATAAGTTTTTGGCTGGTTTGCTTCAAATTTTCACTTTCCAAGCTTGAAGTTTTGTATTGTGGGAGTGAAAATTCTAACCATGTTTTTCTTTGGCTTGCATCCACTAATTTTCATCTTCAAGCTTGAAATATAATGGGCATCTCATTGAAATTTCTAGTCATAATAATTGCATATCAATGTCATTTTCATCCACTAAGTTATTTTATATGATTGAATATTGAATTGGTTTTTAATCTTGAGGTTTTTTTGGGTCAAAATAGCGCAATTTCCATCACTTTATTTATTCCTATTGGGCACCATTTCTTTTAAGAATACAATGCGCAATGCAAGATTTAAATTTTCATATGTATGATTGATTATGAATTGAGTAAAAGAGTTTGTATATTCATTCCCATGAATTCAAGATTGAATCTTCAACTTGTTTTCAAGTAAAGATATTTGAAGGCTCTTTATCACTTGCATTTGCAAATCACTTACAAGTTTTCATTGGTAAAGTTCATTTTGGATTTTATTTTTTGAAGCACAATGCATTACAAAATCTGTTTTGTGGAAAGAGCCTTTGTCAACTAGCTTAGGCTTGTGAACTCTTTCATTTATTATGTGCATTGAAAGCTTCACCATTCAAGTTTGTAAATATTCATCTTTGTGTCTCTTGTATAAAGCATTGGAATATTTGCACTTATGCACAAACTTTTCTTCAAATAAAAGATTCATTGGATATTTTTCATGCCCATACACTAAATTTCCATGCTCATACATTGAAGGTTAAGAAAAACACTCAGGAAACATTGGAGATTGTATTCTTGGGTCACATCACGATATCCAGTTATTGTCTTAGCAATTGAGATTGTATTGTGTTAAGAAAAGTATTTTCTAATAGTGTGGTTTGGTAAGTCTCTTCTTCCTGTGTTAAAATAATTTTCTAATTATTTCCCTTATGGGAAATCATGTGCAAGACATTTGGTACAAAATATGTAGCAGTATTTTAGAGAGATCTCTCTTATAGTTTTTTCTTCATTTCATTTTCTTTTGAATACCCTAACGGATGATGGACTGCAATGACATTTGTTGTTTAGATAGAATTATGATAGATTTGAATTAATGCAAGGGTGAATTGAGTGAATAATGCATATATAATGAAATAAATGTTCATTTCAATTCATGTGATATACAACTAGAATTGATTGAATTATGAGTGTGTTAAAATTGTGAGAACATTTATGGGGCTATTGTAAATGCTATGATAAAAGTAATATATGCATGAATGCTCATAATTGTTGATTGATTGAAAGTATAGATTGCAGGAAGAATAGTCTTGGATATGGCGACGAATGTAAGTCCATAATGAAGATTTTATGCTACCACATGCAAGAGCCAAACATTATGAGCAAAATCTTATATTTTTGAAATATGTTTTATGTATGAGATGGATTTGAAACAAAGTTTTCTGATTGAATTTATTATTATGAAATCTCATGGTAACCATATGTATATGATACAGGTGAGATAATGGATCTATCTAGGAAGGACAGATGATGGTTGCTAAAGCTAAAAAGCATATAAAGAATGACACTGGATACTAGAACCCCATGATATGCCATGATCACCATTGAGATGTGCTATGCTATGTTAGAGAAATCCAAGGGACGCCTTGGCTGTAAAAATCTATATGTCTTGATACTTTTCCATTGTGAGGAAGCCTTGGAAAATTATGGATCACCCAAGGGATTGTGTAACAGAGAAGGAGATGCCTGAGCTTGGAGGGTGATTGAATGCATGGAAGAGGAGGCTTGAATGAATAACATGTTACTTGGGATCATGAATGCATTGGGTGTGTCTGAGAAAACAGTGAGTTGGGTTCTATCTATGGCAGCCATATGGATTAGATACATATTCATCCAGATAAGTATTGATCTTTATCTTATAGTATGAATATATATACTTTAGTTATGAACTCAATATTGACAGATTGGAAATTCATGTTGATAAAATACTTATTGATTAGACATGTCTATGTTATGCATGCTTACATTGATGACTGATGTAGGAATATGCCAGAATGCTAAAGTTTGGAGGTTTACTAAGACAATGAATAAGATGAAATTGCAAGTATAGTTGAAGAATGAGGACATGACACTACTGCAATAATAAGAACATCGAGGGCGATCTTATTCCAAGGGGGAGGGGATGTAATATCCCAAATTTTACTCTTGAAATTATTTGTAATTAAATGCTTAGATAATTTTCATGGATGCTTTATAACGTGGCTACACTAACTCCATGGATCAGATAAACCATGGTATGGTGAATATTGTATGTATTTTTGTATTGTAGTTAATAAAGAGGAAGAACATGATTAGCTAAGCTTGAGCGTATATAGGGGCTATGATACAACAAGATAGGAAAGGTGAGGGGCTCTAAGGGGGTTTTTATGCCTAAATCATCTACCTATGCCACCTTGAACCCTCACCCAATTGCAATTTTGAATTTCAAAAACAAAAATCAGTTAAGAGGAGTGGAGGAAACCAATTCCTCAATCTAATCCACAACTTCTAAATTTTAGCAAATTGTCTCCCCTGCATTCTTGGAACTAGGAGGAGAAGTTGAGTTTGAACTCTCTATCCATTAGGCATGGAAAATATTCAACTAGAAGGAAGGAGGTAGTTATAAAAAGTGATAGGGAAGATTTTGGGAAGGTTAGACATTGGGGAAAGAGAGCCAAACCCACGATAGACCAACCATCCATGAATGGAAGTTGGTAGACTTGAGAAAAATACAAGAAACCATGGAGAACTCTGCTAAAACTTGAGACAACAGCCTAGACCTTCTATGCACACACTGAATAGCACAAGAATGAATAGTTTTCTGAGGAACTGGAAAATAGAGAACGAGTTGCTCCTTGTGTTGTATGGGGCAGGTATGTAGAGGTATTAGTGTTTCTTTGTCATCAAGAAATATGTAGAAGAAAACACTGGCTTGAGTCCAAGTTTCAAAATTAATTATCCATGCTTCACCTTGATGTATCATAATCCGATTATGGGGGCGGATTCCATTATGGATTGCCTACGGTGGGGTGGAAACAACTCGCTCAACTGGTGGTTGGTTTGCAATTTCAATAGATAAGTTAAATCCTAAATTGGTTTATAAATTTATTGTTTGAAGTTATGTTTCTGGTTCATTTTTAGACTGGTGTTTGTATTATTGAAAATCTTTTCATAATGAGTTAGTATTCATGGCGAACATTTTCCATGGTCTTCACGGGGAAGTGTTTTATGTTTTATTTTATTCTTTGTCAGTGTAAAATACACTTTGTGCTTGCATCGTGTCTCTTACCCAAGTTGGTAATGCACAAGGTTACAAAGAGTGGATAACCTCCCTTTCCCCAACACCTTGTACACATGTATTAATTAGTAGATGAGTGACCTTATAAACCGAAAGACTGCATTTTATCTTTTTGAGTGATGTGAACTATCAAGTCCTGGAGATTACTAGTTTGTAACTGCAGAAAGTAATGTTTACTCTATAAATTCTTGCAAAACTTTGTATTTTCACATTTCCACATCTCTAACAAAACAAGAAGAATTTTAAATTATAGGGATTTATTTTCATGAAATTTATGTCATCGTTTAATTCATTGTGTACTTGAATACATTTACACAAGATGTGCACTCATTTCTTTGTTATGCTTACATTTTCTTCTTTGTTTCATTATGTATACTCGTTCATCTATGTTCTGTAATAACATTCCTCGTGATGGTATTGTTGTCATGAGCATGTTTTTAGTATTAACATGGACTGTAATGTGCTAGTTGTTCAAATACAGGCTATGGAATTCATGTTGTACACCGACTGGAGTGTAATATTATGTATCATCTATGTTAATTATGAACATACCCGAGCCCTTATTTTGTATTAACACTATTATATAATCATCGAAGTGGCAAGTCGATTTGAATTTTATGGCACTATATCCTTCAAGAAGTCCCATTGTACCTTTCCATTGGCTTTGGATAAGTCAATATTCTTTAGCATCTTTGAGTCCATCATTGCTTTGATCGAGTGTATTATTTCCTGAAATAGCATCATATTGTCCATAAATTTTCTTCCCTCCACAAACCCATCTTGTTGACTTGAAATCAAGTGCATGTGTAAAGGTTTCAACCTTAAGGCTATTGTCTTGGAGTTTTTTTCTGAGATGGTATCCTTGAGTTTCTCGTTTCATTGTTTTGTGACAAAATTTGGAATATTCTCCACGAATTAACCTATTCTTGCAGGGAATATGAGTCTTGGATAGGGTAGAATTCTTTTTAAGAACATTTCATCTTTCTCGTATATATTCTTATGACCCTCAATTACAATGTTGTCATTCTGGATTTTTCTGGAATTTTATTTGCTACCCTTTTTTATTGGTTGGATCTGTGACAGAAGTTGTATTTTTAATCCCTTTTGTAAAATAAATTTGGATTGTCAATACTTATATGTGTTGTAAATAATAATAATAATAATAATAATAATTTATAGAAAAACAGGAATTTGAGAAGCTTTAGGAAAAGTTGGTGAATACAATTATGACTTTTTTATTATATTTTAACTTCTAGGAAGCATGATGTCACTGGTTTGGGTTTTGACATTGTTCAATCATTGGTGATCTGATGAGAGGATATATTAGTATCATTGATAAAGATGAAATGGGGATCACGAGACTTTCTTCAGTGTACAATTGGTTCAACTGGAATCACTACTATTCAAGATTGGCAACAAGGGTTATTTCAAAAATTCATTTGACTGAATATTACCATTGATCATTTAAGATAAATGAGTGATGATAAGTCATTTTGGGAGTGGTGGTATGCATTTATTGTTAAGTTGAGTTGTGAATTGTTGATTTTTTAATTCTGCAAATGTTCATTTTTAACACTTAAAACTCCAAGGATTAGAATGTCAAAGAGGCCATAAAGTGATGACAGGGTTTTGAACATCAGTAATATTCATTAACAAAATCTGAGGGAACAATTTGCTACTACAATATTTTTTCATGTACTTTCTCTCTTTTTACTTTCTTTGCATTCAAATTGCATGTCTAATGTTGTGATGGTTGGAGGGAAGCATGTTGCATATTACAAAAACTGTCAATGTTTTGGAAATTTTTGGGAGACTTTCAGTAACATGTTTGTACAGTTTAAGGTCCCACTCCTTTGCCTATAAAATGGGTATGATCTTTTTGTATAAATACCACTCTGGTGTACATCACTATTTTTCCAAAAAGGAGAATTTGATTTCCTCAAGTTGACGTGTTTGGAAATAGAAAATGGAATTAGAAAATTAGATATACCCTTTAAAAAACAATTGTTGTCACATCCTGTTATCAAAACCTTCTCTTTAAAAGTAAGATTGCTTGTGTTCTCTGTATTTTTTTTAAGCTCGTATTGGTGGGTTGTCATGTATTCAAGAGAATCTATACACATACATCACAATACACCAATAGTCCATGTTCATATCAAAAGTGAGTAAAAATGATGCTTGAATGCATCTTATATTGCTCAATACTTTTGATCTGGTTACATTAGTATGCCAGTAAACTTTTTCCTCATACTAATGTGACATCATTATTTTTAGTTGAGTTATTTTAGAATGAGTAGAGTTATTTATGAGTTAGCAGAGGTATTTTCAATTTTGACAATTTTATTTCAAATTTTGTCGAGTTTTTCTAAGTTGATGCTCTAAAATTTTAATTTGGGTATAAGTTTTCTTCGCTTATAAAAATACATGCTAAACATTATTGAGAATCACTCAGTTGTGTGCAAACTTAATGTATTTATATTTTTGGGGGTGTTTCATATGGTATAAGAGCGAGGTTACAACTCTCAGGGATGTATGGGTTCAAGAGAATCAAATGACAGGAAAAAAATATGAATATTCAAAATGACAATTATGGAACATCTTGACAAAATTGATGGAAAAACAGTAAAACTAGAAGAGGTTGTATGGAAGTGAGTTTGGTTAATATATTTGCATATTGTTTTGGATACAAGATAAGATAAATGTAATAATGTCAAACAAATAATCACAAATAGGTCAATGGAACTGCTAAGTACAACAATGTGGGATACAAAGTAAGAGTGCAACGGCTACTCCTATAATGGAAAGGTATAAAAATACTTATGGAATGAAACAAAGCTTAATTACATTTATTCTAGTCACCTACTTGTTAATATACAAGCCATGTATGTAAGTTAGAGATTGTGACGTTTTTTTTCTTGAATTTCTGTGTGTCTAAATAGAACCAGACTTCAGCTCCCATTGGAAAATGTTGTCAAATTCTATGCTTGTATTGGATGACCTTATTTTTCATCTGTGCATGAAGAAACATTTCCTTGACTTTAACATTGAGTAATGTGATATGTTTGACAAGAATAAGTGTTTTTTTCTTGTTCCTTTTGCTTCGATGATGTGGAAGGATCCGATAGAGCGATTGGAAACTCATATCTTGCAAGTGACTTAAAACCATAATAGACTTTGAACGGTGAGTAACTAGTGAAGATATCTAGTGCCCTGATAAGTGTGTTAAGTGTGTTGGATTGCAACATCCTAGTTTAGTTTTTATTATATTAATGACATATGGGAAGGGCGTGTTCAATTTTGTTTACCACTTCACTTTTTCCATCGATCTAGGGATGGGAAATATATATATATATATATATATCCTGCAACCCAACACTTTCAACATCGTTTGCTAGAATGATTGAGGAATCCTAAAAAAAAAAAAAGGAAAGTGGCAATGCAAATAATATGTCCAAATATGTTGAAACAATAGTTAATTGCAATAAATGCATTAATGTATTTGCTACAAGTAATGACAATGTTCATTTGGAAAATCTCCAAGCAACCACAAAATTGTAACTGTGCTTTTATCATATGGTAAGGAATCCATCATAAAGTTCATGGAGACTCCCATGGTTGGGAATTTATGGGAATACGTTGATACATCTAAAGTTTTTCATTGGAAAATGTGGATTGGATGCAAATTTTTCTTCTAATATGGATTGTCTTCCTTTCAATTGTGTGGAATGTGTTGTTTTATTCAATATCAAAGAGAGCACTCCCTCTTAAAATCATAATTCCATTATCTCAACCCTGCAAGGATTGAAGTCACTAGACCAAGTGTTAGAATTAGCAACAGGCGTTGCATTGAGATTTAGTTATGGGACTTACTAATATACTAATGCTCTACACAGTAGATACAAGGACACATAGTTTAGCGATATAAGGATATTTTTTCATGATTTGGGTAGGTTAAAATACATCATAATCATTGACATACAACTGCATGTTGGATTTATTTGCTAGCAGGGCATTAATACATAGATAAAGTAATAAATATAC